>VXBZ01001605.1:891680-914411 GCA_013399135.1 Heliornis fulica | reverse complement strand
AAAAGAAAAGAAAAGAAAAGAAAAGAAAAGAAAAGAAAAGAAAAGAAAAGAAAAGAAAAGAAAAGAAAAGAAAAGAGAAAAGAAAAGAAGCAGCAGCAGTGGTGCTGGCGAGAAAGCTGCAGCTTTTATTGCTCTTATCTCCCGGCTTCTGGAGGAGCGCGCGGCCTGCGTGGGGGTCTGGGCAGGGACACGGTGCACACACCACAGGGAGACCAGCTCCTCTCTAAATCACGGCTTGCCATGATTTACATGGAGGCTCACAGGTTAGGTAACTGCAGTAAACAGAATAAACAGACCTCCCTCTGGATTTATGGGCCGACAAAAGGACCTTTAACCACAAAAGAAATGTGCTTTCCAGCCTTCTTCTATCACCAGATCCCAACCAAAGGCTTAAATGCTTATGTCAAACCTGCAGAGCTCAGGATTTGGGCTGGATTCAAACTACTCCTCCATCCTCCCTGCTACCCCGAGTAAGTCATCTCATAGTTCATCTCCCGTTCACCTTCCAGTGCCCACTGACACACACTCACACGCGATGCCAGAGGAGCCAGAGGGAGCAGGGAGAGGATTTTTCCATTATTTTGGCTTAAAATGAGTGACTAGTAAACACCAAGCAGGAAAGGGCATGCAAGTGCTCTGCAAAGAGGTCACTCTTTCCTGGAGTTTCTTAAAAGAGGGGGCATCTTTTTGGGATGCTGCTGGACCTTCTCTACCCATGGTCAAGTGAGGTGCTTTGACTGCTATCATCAAGTTAAACATTCCCAGCATGAGAGCTGCTGTCTAAAGGGCAATTAAGGGGTTTATTTTCTTCTCTTGGAGTAAAAGAGATGTTAGATTTTTGTGTGCTTCTCAAATATTTGATGTATTTCTCCCTGCAGATGTGCAAACTTGTATAAGGATGATAGCACCAGTGTTCCATGACAAATCAAAGGGTTTCTATAAAGGCATGGTGCCCGAGCAGTCTTATGTTATCAACCTTTAGGACTGTTGAGGCAGCAGGAGACGAGGAGCCTGTCCATCCCTGGACCATCACAGCTTGTGATCAGGGGTCTGGTCCCACTGGGGGCAGGAGCAGGGTAGGGAATGCAGAAGGTAAGCATAAAACCAGAAACCAGGCTGAAAACCTTTGGAAAAAATTTGGCATTAATAGGATTTCTTGCTTTCCTGTACTCATCAGCTGAGTCAGCCACGGCGTCAGCCACACAGAGCAGCCCTGAAAAGACATTGCTGCTAAGTAAGAACTCTGAGCCTGGTGTTACCCCTTCCCTCGATAGCCAGAGAGGGAAATGCATCCAGGAAAGCGTCTCTTTCCCTCCATCTTGCACATCTTTATTTAATTCTATTGAAAGCAAGCACACATATTTGAAATGGAATGATTTAAATCCATGAATTGTTCTAAATCCAGGAAAACTGCCAAACTCCCTGTTTTAATACATTTTCAAATTGCCTTTCCCTCCTGTCTTTGAGTGCCAAGATATGGCTATTTAATTACAAGCACAACCTCAACTTAAGAAACCCTTGTAATAAGCCTGGTGCAGAAAGGCACCCGATTTTTCCATTGTCTGACCGTGGCGCTGCAGAGTGGAGTGTTTCATCCCAGGTTTGCATTTGGCACTGCTCAGTGAGCGATGCTTTGGGGACATGGGCTAGCTGTAATCTCCACACTCTGGGGTCTTTGTTATCCTGCATGTCAGGGGGGACTGCGTGTAGACTCCTGCCAGGGGAAGGGGATTTGGGCAGGCTGAGCTCTGCAGCTCAAACCTGGGAGCAAAGGTGTTTAGTCTACCCCACAGAGGCACGAGGAAAGGGAATGGGAAAGATATAGAAGGGAGGAAGGATTTGGATCAAGTGGAAGCAAAGAAAAATTGTGGTAAGGCTGACAAGCAAGAATGGCATTGCAAAGAAACTACAATGTGGCCCTTGCTGGAGCTGCACAAAATGTTTCTTTTGCTTTGCTTTGAGTCAGGTATATTATCAGCAGCTCAGCTTTGGAAATCACCACAAAGAGCTTCCCAGAAGCTCTGGGGAGACCCAGAAGGGATGTGATGCAGCATCATTTCCTGGCTGAGGTTCTCTAAACGCAGGGTAGGAACCTCTTGACCCCAGAGCCAGTGCCCCTACCAAAGGGCCCAGAGTGTGCAGAGCCCATTCAGCCCCACTCCAGCCCCAGGAAGCCTGATTTAAACAAGTGCATCTCCCTGGCATGACGAGCAAGACCCATCTGCTTGCGTGTCTCCCTGTGCCATCAGGCTGCTGCTAGTATGTGTGCTGCCACCCCAGCAGCACGGTGGTAGTCCCCCATGTCACCTACCAAAGCCACCCACTGCCCTTAACCCATAGAGGTGACAGAGTGGGGTGGGGGGACATCTCCCCCCCACTGCTCCCTGACATGCATTGCCCACCCTGCCCTGTGGGCAAGGGGATACAGAAAGGACCCCTTCTGATGTGGGGGTACCCACCTGTGGTACCAAAACCCACTGTTGGTGCTAGGGGAGGGCTCATCAGGCAGGGAGCTGTTCACATCCCCTGCCAGCTCCCCATCCCTCATTCCTCCAGGCTCAGGGAGCACCTAGCCGGCTCCGGCTCCTAGGAAGCGCCCCGGCCATGGTGGAGCCAGCCTCCTCCCCATCCATCATCCTTATCAGCCAGCGCTGGCAGCCTGGCGGTCCCTAGCAGTGGGGCTACACGGACGGCGGGCCGGGGGCGCATGGCGAGAGACAGGCAGGAGGCAGCGTGCCGATAAGTCACACCACAAACCAAAAACAACTCTCTCCTTGGGGACTTCAAAGCACCCAGCTGAAATTCGTGTCACTGCAGAGCCCGTGTTGGTGCTGGGAGGGTGGGGGCTGTCCCAGCAGCGGGGACATGGGCAGGATGCGGTGCCAGGGCTGTGGTTTGCCCACACAGCAGCCATGGCTCCGATGAAGTCTCCCGTGGGATAGAAATGGGATGCAAGGAGCAGAACAGGCTGCCCTGTGCTGCCGTGGGCACGATACAAGCAGCAGCTCAGCCCCAGGCAGGATTGTGCCCTGTGGCTGTGGGATCTCTGTGCCCGCGGGCTCCCAAAGCATCCTGTTAAAATATATTCTGTGGGATTGACCAGGAGCCACGAGGGACATTTGCTTTTCACCTACAACAGTCTCATGAGGCATTAAGTAGCTTTAGAGACCAGCTCGCAGCCTGTTAGGCAGAAGATTTATGGCTGTTGCCAAGGAAAGTAAGAGCCCAGACACAGTCCCACTCCACCTGACTCCGAGAGGTCCCAGAGCGTTACCTCGGCTCCATTAACCAGGATTTTATTCCTCTGATGGTCCCGATGAAATCCGTGAGACCTCTTGTGGCACGAGCTGAAACTCCACACGCGTCCCCCAGACGTGGCATCGCGGCTGTGGGGATGCTGCCACCCCTATGGCACCTCACCTTTGGGGACAGCGTCTGGGCAAAGACATTTCGGGACTAACCGGAAAAAGAGCGTTGTTGTGGTTAACTCAGGGGTGAAAACACCTCGCTCCAGGGGTGGCGTTTGGACCATCTGCTGCTGCAGACTGCAGAGAGAGACCCAGAGAGGAGACCCAAGGGAGGGCAAAGCCAGGCTGTATGGCAACTCATATTGAAAAACTAATGATCACGAACTTTTGAGAAGGTCTCATTTTTATAAGCATTATTTATCGAGGACTGTTATTTATTTGTCAACAAAATGACTCAAAATTAGACTTGTTACCTTAATTTGATTTAATTTCCTCCTCCTCATATTTAAGAGCCTGTTCTTTGTTTCCTTTCTCTCCTTCCTCCTCATTTTATGTGACTGAGAGGAGACTTGAGGGGTAAGGGGATCCCTATCTATTTTACTTGAGCTATATTTAATGGGATTAAAAATGGAAGGATTACTTGGTTTTATTTAGTTAATTCATCAGAAATCAGACCTAGTCCAGGTGAAGTGCTTATTTCACCCTGTACCTTTTATTGGAGAAGAGTCCCTTATTTTCAGCTGCCCACAGGAAGTGTGGGGGAAGGGTCCCAGCTGATGTCCTTTAATGAAAGTCATCCTGATGTTGGAAGATTCACATTCCCTACCTCAGCACCAGGGCAAGCCTTCTTTTGCCTTTCTCTTCTGACCATGACCATGGTCTGGACCTCCCCTGTCACTCTGCTGCCCTTCTGGAGTCCTCCCCTTTAGTTCCAGTAATGATGCTGCACACTAACCCCACACATGGTCACCAAACACCAGGACCATCCAGCAGGACCATAGATGAAAGCAACCATCATGCACCAGGATTGTAGACTCAACCACAACCATGTAACCAGGCTCATGGATGTGACCAACCACCACACACCAGGCTCATGGATGTGACTAACCACCACACACCAGGATCACATGTGATCAACCAGGATCACATGTGATCAACCAGGATCACAGATCTTACCAACAACCACCATACATCTGAATCACAACTGCTACCACCACCTCACCCCTTCACCTTTTATACCTGAGGTGGTGATGTCACAGCTGCCAGCCAAAGCCTGATTGGCTGGGGGGTGCTGAGGGTGCGGTCTCCTTGCTCAACCCCTCTTTAAAGAGGCAGGAGCCCCCACGCCCAGAGGTGGTTTAGTCTTTGCTGGGAGTTGCTTTGCAGCATCTTGTTCCCTCTCTGCTGCCCTGCCAGGAGAGAGCGTGCCTGCACATATACATACTTACATGCATCATGATATCTTGTTTTAATTACATTAGAGCAAATGACTCCTTCCCCTATGGTTTATATCAGCGCTTTGGGTTTGTAATTTATCTTGGCACAGTCTAGACTGGAGCCACTTTGAAGCTGTTTCAAACAGGATGAGAACAAACAATTTCTCCAAAGTGGCTGGATTAGGAAAACTGGCAGCCATTCATCTTTGGGGGAACGCTTGTGGCAGCACCATGTCCCCGCTGGAGCCCTGCCAGCCTCCTGCTCCCTCCCCTGCTGGGAGAGAGGTCCTAACCCTGCTGCGGGTGGGAAATCCCACTGCTAGCTACTGTGTGCAGGAGGGGTGGCAAAGGGCACCATCGGGGGGGTCTGTGTGAGGAAGCCCTGATTTATTGCTAATTATTTGCACTTAGTTTATCCCCACGTGTTGGAGAGGAGGCGGCTGTGCTGCGCAGAGATGCAGCGTCCAGGAGCATCGGCTGCACCTGGTCTGAGCATCAGACCCTCCAGCCCAAGGAGTCATGGTGACTCCATCCTGGTGCACAGCTGCTTCACCCATTCACCAACCCCTCACACAGTACTTTTCCTCTAAACCTTATCAACATCTTTAATACAGGAAATCTCTCTTTATTTTCTTCAGATAAAAATAATCCTGAAAACATCTTTGCAAACTTCAATAGTTTCCCCAGGATATTTCTTTCTTTAAAAAACCAAACCACCACCAAATTCTTTCCTTGAAAGGTGGTTTTCTTCTAAATCACTGTCTTCAAGCACCCCAAAGGTTGTAGAGCTCATTTTAGGAGAAACATGTAGAGGGAATATGTCTCCTTGAGTCCTGCACTGAGTTTATGTGGGTCCCCTGCCATGGGCAGGGAAGAGGTCCCAGGAGGTCCTCAGGACCACTCAGACTCTTTAGTCCCCTGCCTGGGTTGGCTTTGTCATCTCAGACCTAGCAGGTTCGCCACAGGGCTGGGGGTTGAGCTCCCCACCCACCCCTCAATGACACAAATCCAGCAGAGCTCTCATGGAAACACATGTGTTTTCTGGTTCTTTTCCACCCAAACGCTGGGTTTTTAAATATTCTAGCAGCACTTTTCTCTCAGTGAAAGCTACCAGGGTTTATGACAGATCCCTCCTCCTTAAGGCTTTGAAATAAGGCTGTAAACATGCCCACCAGGCTGAAGTGTTGCCTGTAAAGGGGGTTGCTCCCCTCATGATGTGCCTATTGGCTCCAATTAGCACTGGCAGGAGTCAACCGCAGAGAGAAGGCAGAGTTTGTCCCTGGGACTGAATTGATTTAGTTACAGCATTTTCAAAATAAGATGAATATGGCAATTTTAATTTTTTTTTCTTTATGAAGCTACCCATTTACAACAGGGAAAAAAACCCCAAACCAACTCCATAATAGCCAGAAGCTGGGAGATGCTGTCTGCTTCCCTCGAGGTGGAAGTGCAGTTTGTTCAATGAAGGTGGGATAAGGTTGCCTGGCATTTTCCTGAAGCCTTTCCCTGGCTGTCACCAGAGTGGGGGACAGGGAATCCCGTCCCGCCATGCCTGGGGCAGGAGACCAGCACCTCAGCACTGTGGGTTCAGGATTGCAGGGCTGTTTTTTTCTTGTTTTGGGTGCCTCAGAGAGAGGAGCTGGGTTTTCTCAGGGTGCTGCCTGGGCACTGGTTCACTTGGACAGGAGCTGGAGGTGCTCATTCCAGCTGCAATTTCAGACCCGTCTCATCCAACCGTCACATCGGGTTCGCTTGGGTTCATCACCCCGTCGGCACAAACGGGCACCCACCTTCATCCTTTGGGCTCCTTCCACCTCCACTGGCTGCAGCCTGAAGGTCCCTGGCAATTAAAAAAACCCCTCATGAGCATCTGCTTTCTGTCACAGCGTGGTTTGTGCGAGCAGGAGTCACACCACCTCCTGCTACCGACCGCATCTCTGATTAGCCAGCAAGAGCTGAGCAGCCCGGCTATAACTCAGTGCCAAAGCTGCCCAACGAGGTGGCAGCCAAGAGTGGGGAGTTTATGGACTTTGGAGGGGATGGACTTTGTTAGCAGCAACCTCAGGGGGCTTTGCTGCCGGGAAGTGCTGGAAGCTTGCAGTGGTCCTTGGAGGAGGAGCAACGATGCAGTCAGCAGAGGTGGGAGTGTGCTGCCAGCTCTACCCCCGGCATGTTCCTGCAGGTCCCCATGCCATCGTGGTGGGTGGCAGCTCTGGTCCTCTCCTGGATGAGTCCTCCAAAGGGACCAAGTCTCCACAGTGCCTTGGCCCCCTTTCTCACACTCATTGCTGAAGGGAAGAGGTGAAGTGCTGCGGGAAAACGGGAGAGGATAAAATCACAACTCCTTCGGATCTGCCCAGGAAAAAAACCCCATGCCTCAGTTTCCCTGGAAAAACCTCCTTGCAAGACGCTGCCTCTCTCCAGGCAGAAGAGCAGCCTCGGCAGAGAACCAGGCGATGCCGAGCCCGGAGCATCCCCGGTACCGATGGGCCAAGGCTTCAGGGCTGGGCTCAGCTCAGCAGCTGAATCAGCAAATAATTAGCGGCAGCCAGAGCCTGAGGATTAGCATCCCTCTCCTCTCCAGCCATCCAGCGCGGCTTAACCCTTTCATCTGCGCGTCTCCACAACCCCAAAGCTTTGGAGTCTCCTGGGCGGAGACGCTGCTGCGGAGCCATCCTCTCTGGGGGGATGTGCAGGGTGCCACAGCCCGTGTCCCCTTGCCGGAGCGGTGTCCTCAGCGCGGTAGCAGCCGGGGAAGTGGTGCAGAGCTCGGGCTGAGCCGTCAGTCCCGTACCTGTCGGCTCGTTTGTCCACCTCCGGGCAGCCCGATGACAGCGCTCCCCTTTACTACCAGCTGCAAAAACCTGGCAGCTGATTTAGGAGAGCTCCCGGGGCCCAAAATGTAAACCGTTTTTCACCAGGAATGTATAAGCAAGCCATAAAATAAGGGATTTGAGTCTGGTCACATGGGACAAGCCTCCCATAAAATTGAAGCATTGATCTGTATTTTAGTGAGCAGCTTCGAAGCTGCCTGGATGATTGAAGACCTGAGCTTTAACAAACTCTGTAATCTCCCGCCATACATCTGAAGTGGCATGTTTGAAGTCCAAGGACGAGTTATTTATATTATTTGTATAATGTGCAATGAAAGGACATTAGCCACGGCTCGAGCGGCAGCGGTGGGTACTCCTGCTGGGCAGAGGGAAGCAGCGGCTCCATGGGGTACCACTCTGCATCAGGGCTGCTCCACACATTGTCACTTGTGTATGGTGGCTGAGGTGGCCCAAAACTGCAGGATCTGGCCATGCACAGCAATGCCAACCTGGCTGCCCCAGGCCATCTGCAGCTGCTGAGACATATGGTCCTGCTCTCCTGGTGGGTATCACCTCCTTCCTGGCATGTGTCACTGCCTTGATGCTAGGTCACCCCTTTCTTAGTGTCTGTCATTCCCTTCTTGATGTCTGTCACCCCCATCCCAACAAGTGTCACCTGTTTCTGGCATGTGCCACACTGCTCCTAGCATACATGCCACCACCACCACCCTGCTGTGTGTCATGTCCTTCACAGTGTGCCACCCCTTCCTGGCATGAATCACACCTTTCCCAGCACATGTCACCCATTTCCACTATGTCACCCACCTGCTGGGATGGATTTGGATTTGCGTTTGGATTTTGTCACTGCTGCTGCAATGGGACTCTCCGGGGCTCATGGAGTGCCCCCGCCTTGGCAAAGCCAAGGGAGAAACTGCTGCCACCCTTTCATTTTCATGGCCCAAACTGACTTGGCCCATCAGCAACAAAAAGTAGTTGGAGAAGTATATATTCTCTGTAAAAAGTGTGAATTTGGGGGTAAACAAAATTACTTCTAAATTCCAGTGAAACTCCAAACAGCTCTGGCAAGGCCCAAGGGATACCTGGGGTACAGGCTGAGAAATAAATACCAAGTGCCATTTAAATACCTGAGTTGATTTTCTGTGTCTGGGAGAGGCTTCCTCTCCCCCCTAAGTTCACTTTCCTTCATTTGAAGGGGTTCACTGAAAACTGTCTAAAAGCTGGGAAGTGTCTCCTCCAAAGCTGAACCAGAATTATTTGTGTCACCTAAACCGCACTGCAGCCTTTAAACAAAGCAGAAATCCTGCACAGGAATCTCCACGTTTCCCTGTTAGATGTTTTTGGGGACAACTGTGGAACCCAAACTGCTCAGTGAGCATGTGGGGAAGGGGAACTCTTGGTTTTGGTGGCAAGTCCCAAAACATGGAGCTCAGTGAAGTGCTGTCTGCTTCCCCACTGTGCTGGAAGACACCACCACCCCCCCTCCCCATCACAACAACCAGCGGCACCACGTTGGCTTCCCCAAAATCCAAACTTATTTCCTGCTTCTGTCTTTGAGGATCACTAACAACACTTCTCCCCAGGATCATCATAATGAATAACCCCCCCAAAAACCCCACGAGCCCCCCTGCACAGCTGGGGCAGGTGCAGCAGCTCGGCTCAGCCTGAGCTTTCACCACAGGCATCAGGGGCAGGAGGAAAATTGAGCAGTGCTGAGGCTGCAGCCAGTACTTTGTGGCAGCCAGAGCTGGGCTCCCGTGCCCTTGGCAGGACGAGGGGAGGCTGGGATTACTAAATCCCTTGCCCACTTAAGGCAGGCTCGGTGCTCCAGCTCACGGCGAGGCATATTTGAAATGCTTTGGGCCAGATTCGTTCTCCTGTGCAGTTCAAGCTTTCAAACAGTGGCCCAGAAAAAAAACCAAACAAACATTTTTCCTGTGCTGTCCATACCCACACTGTCAGGGGAGGGGTGTTCCTTGGGGTGGGGGCTGCTATGACGGCAGGAGCCCTGGGATGGGGGGCTCCGGGGTGATGGGGGAACATGGGGTCTGCTTTGTCTCATGGAGGCAGTCCAGAGCAGAAGAGGCAGGACTAGAGAGCAGGGTCTGGCTGCTGCTGGGGCTTCAGCAGCCTCACACCATAGTCCAGGCATGGAGGAGTGGGGGGGGCCACCACAACTCTCATAGGGTGCATCACTCCTGCCTGAGCAATGCCCCTGGAAAGGGAGCCACTTAAAAGAGGGATTAAGTGTACAAACCTGATAAGGGTTTAGGAGGGTTATTTCTCACCCCCCCTCCCCAGTTACCAGATTGGAGAGGGGCTGGAGCTGCTGGAGACCGAGCTATGGGGCAGGCAGGGTGAGCAGCTCCCACACTTTCTTTGGGGGGAAGGTGGTGGAGCAAAGACACCACGGGGGGAAATTATTAAGACAGATTTTTTGCAGGGCTCAGAGCATCACTTTAATAGCTCCAGCTCCAACCTCTGTGTGTGTGTGTGTGTGGTTTTGTCTGGTTTTGCAAGATTCCCGTGAAGTTCCTCTATTGCTCCAGTTACCTGCTTGTCTTTCATGGAAGAATCCTGCAGGGAAATAAACCTCTGAGGACTTCTGCAGGAGAGCACAGCCAGCCTCAGACGACACGTCCTGCCCTCCTCACAGCCGACTGTGGGCAGGTTTTACACCAAAAGTGCTGGAGTCGAGTGACTGTGCAAAAAAATTAGCCTGTTCTTAAAAAAAAAAAAAAAACCCCACAAAAAAAGGGCCTTTAAAAGCTTTAAATACGATCACTTAAAAAGGGGTGTGTGTGCATGTAAATAATTTTAAGTCTGTCTCAGGAGCTTTGCTTGCCTGACTCATGATTAGGGTGGGTTTTTTTTATGCATCACATCAGAAAATACTGTAAAAAGTACTTTCAAGCCTCAGAGGACCTCGGCCTCCTTGGAGTATTCCAAAGCCTCAATTACACGAGCATTACGGGCAGGATAGTTTGTACGAACCCTGTTAAAAAGTCAACCTGAGACTTGTGCCTCTAAATCCCCTCGCTGCCCCCAGGGCTGGAACTGATTTCTTCCCGGGGTTCAGCACTAGGAAATGTTTCAGTTTAAAAAAACCTTGAAAAACATTAAAACCAGGCCGTATGCACTTATTATTGAGCAAATCCCACACAGATGGACTGCATTGAACCACGAGCAATTATTTTCTGCTGTTCTTGAGAGCTAATGAGATGATCAGAAGTCCCTGACGGCTTTCCTTTGCCTGCAGACCTGGGCATCAACCTCCTCTTCTGCAGCCCGGGGTGGCATGGTGCTGGCACCACTTTGCCACCCCCAGGGCTCGCTGCCAGGGCAGTAAGAGGGAAGCAAAGGCAGCTCCTTGGCTTTTACAGGGCTGGCAGCTATAAAGACCAGGACCCAATGTTTTTTTGGTCCTGAATGTGGGTGTGCCTGCACATTGGAGACCCACACACTGGCAGGGGTTGGTATCCTCTGGCAAACCCATGGCCAAGCAGGGTTTGGCATGGCACCAGTGGCTGAGACATGAAGAAAAATGATTATTTTTTTCCCCAAACTAAGTCAGGTTTGATGTGATGCTGCCAGGAGGGGCTTGTTTGCCAGGACAGGCTGAGCAGATCCCCCTTTTGCCAAGAGTGGGGTGCAGATGCTGATCCATGCTCCAGGCACAGCAGCTGCCCCTGCCATCCATCCACCCTGCCAGCGTGGCGGTGATGGAGAGCCCTGGCAGGGCCAGACCCTGGGGTGTTTACATCCCCCGGTGCCTCTGCGCCTCGGGAGCCCTGCAAACAGATGGGTGTGATGCACACTCACTCCTCTGGCATGAGCAGAGCAGAAGGTGGCTGAGCTCTGCACCCTTATCAGCACCAGAGCCCTAATTACTGTCCTCGTGGCTTGGCCAGTACCTTACGGGCCTGATTCCCTTGGACAGAAGCTGTTATTGTCCAGATGAGGGTTTTGAAATCTTGCAAACACAAACCTATCCTCAAAGGGAATTTCTTTTGCTGACACTTTCCAAGACAAAGAAACATTTCTGTCTGTTTTTTTGCAGATGGATCTGGCTGTCTCCCCCAACACATACACACACCCCTCCTGCCCCCCCTCTAGATATTTGAAGGCTGCCTGCTTCTGCTTTCACTGAGGAAAGGATGCAGGCAGGGGTTGGGATGACCACCTCGGTGTGGGGCAGGAGGGCAGACTCTACTGCCAGTGGGGCTGCAGTGCTGCTTTACTGGGATGCTGGGCTGAGATTCATCCCATGGTTCTGGGGAGGGGAAATTATCACAGAATCATAGAACATCAGGAGTTGGAAGGGACCTTGAAAGATCATCCAGTCCAACCCCCTGCCTGAGCCTAGATTAAATCACACAGGAACATGTCCAGATTGGTCTTGAATGTCTCCAGAGAAGGAGACTCCACAACCTCTCTGGGCAGCCTGTCCCAGGGCTCTGTCACCTTCACAGGGAAAGAGTTTTTACTTATATTCAGATGGAACTTCCTCTGCTCCAGCTTGGACCCATTGCTCCTTGTCCTGTCACCGACCATCCCTGAGAAGAGCCTGGCTCCATCCTCCTGACACTCACCCTTTACATATTTATAAACATTAATGAGGTCACCCCTCAGTCTCCTCTTCTCCAAGCTGAAAAGACCCAGCTCCCTCAGCCTGTCCTCAGAAGGAAGATGTTCCACTCCCTTCACCATCTTGGTGTCCCTGCACTGGGCTCTTTCAAGGAGTTCTACATCCTTCTGGAACTGAGGGGCCCAGAGCTGGACACAATACTCCAGGTGGGGTCTCACCAGGGATTACGATGCAGCAATGGTGTGATGGCGTGGGCTGGGGCCAGGCAGCTGTGGGGCAGGGTGACAAGGATGTGCTATGGGCTGCTCTTTGCAGGACACTCCAGCTTCCCAGGATGTTTGGTCACCCTGGTGCTGGAAGTGGCTCACCAGATCTCTCCCAGAATCTCCATTTAGAACAGGGTAGTGGCAGGACTGTTTCTCTGTACCAGCCTCTCGTCTCCACCGGGGTGTAGGGCTGCCTGCTCTCCCCAGGATCAGCCCAGCAGATCAGCAAAGGGAAATCCCACAGCCTTTCTGCAACCTGAGTTCATCAAATTGTGCCTCGTTAGTGGCAAAGGAGGCAAAATCCTGGCACCTGCTGACTCCAGAGCAGAGCTGCTGCCCAGGCTGGATACAGACAGGCTCTCCTACGCCAGTGGCATCAGCGACTTAGAGCAGTAATCTGATCAGATGTAACTAGTTATTATAACGGACTCAGCAACTTTAACGAGCTCCTGCACAGACTGGATTACCGTGGTCACTCATCCATAGTTCATTAGAGCTCCAGAAAGGGGATCCACGAGAAGTCATGAAATACGATCTCCTAATCTCGCCTGAGCGGGAGAACCCCGGCTGTAAAGAAAATACCTTTTAAAAACACCCGTGGAGTGAATAAATCTCCCTTGTGCTAAAAGGCAATGAAAGGGGACCTGTGGGAGAAGGGGATCTGCTCATGGGATGTGTTTTCCTCGTGCATGGTTAAAGAGACTTTTGCACAAGGGTGGTGTGCTTGGGTGGAGGAACAGATGTCCTCCTGGTTTTTCATCGATCAAAAATATCTTTCTAAGGGTTTTCTTGGATTTCTGGGGGAAATAAATAATTAATTAATGGGTGGAGGAATGAGACAGGCAGATCCACTATCCCCATGGGCAGCTGTGGTCAGAGAGCCTGGATGGGGAAGGTCTGCCTGCAAGGGAGCCATGCCCAGTGTCTGGCAACCCTTTGAATCCCGAATGCACTTACCTGGTCCAAGGCTGGAAACGTCATTTATGGCAAGTGAATGGCAGCCAGCTGGCACTCATGTCCCTCAGGCTGTCCCCAGCAATCCCTTCCCCAGGAAGGGTGGGTCTGGTGCCACTCCAAGCATCTACTCACCAGGACATCTCGCTGGGGTGAGGATGCTCCTCTGAGCATCGCACATCACCTGGTGCCACTGGGGCTTGTGTGCCTATCACCGAGGCTGAGGGCATCGCCCAACTCAGCTGGCAGGGCTGGACCCTCTCTGGTTGAGAGTGGTTGTGTCCCAGGGCTGGCTTGGGGCTGGGAGAACAAGGTCCTCCTGGTAGCAGGAGAAAGTAGGATCATGCAGCTGGGGCAGTGACATCTCAGCTGGAAGTGACTTCAACAGCTGGTTCTGCTGAGATGAGCCATATCCAAACCCATGGGCAATGTCACATGGGAACATCCCTACAAATGGAGGAGAAAGCAGAGCTCCAGACAATGTGGAGCTGTGTCCACAACCCCTGTGTGATGGCTGCAGGTGGCTCTCTGAACTGGGAAACCTACTTTGCTCTGTGGACAAAGGAGGTGGCACAGCAGTGGCAATGCCGGTACAGAGGGATGCCCACGCAGGACTTCCCAAGCAGGAAACACAAAGAGAAACCCCGAGAAGATTCCCTGTCCCCTATAAACCACCCCATCCCTTATCAGGGAGAGCATTCAGCAAGCGATTAACTGAAGACTTCATTAATACTGCTGCAGCTGGGACTGCTCAGGGGCTTAACCTGAAGCATGTGCTCCTCTGGCTGAGGGTCTTAATGCACTTAGCAAACATCTGGATCCAGCCCGCCCCTTCCAGACCTTTCTTCTCTCCACGGGCAATCGGGTTATCTGGAGGGGAAGGAAGCCTGAAAGCTGACTCTGTCCTCCAGGGCTGCTTTCATTCCTCGGCAGCCCCGGGGGACGATTTGGCAGTAAGGAGCAGTCGCGTAAAGGAATGTCCCGTGATGGACGGCTCTTAACGGGACACCTCTGCGTGCACCCCTCAGCAGAGTGGCCGTGGGTGCAAACCCCGACCCATCCCCAGCAGCCTCTTGGTGTGGAGAGGTGATGCCGAGGCTGAAGGATGCCCACGCTCACCCTCGCAGCGGGGAGGATGCTTCTCCCTCCAGACACCTCCGCGCTGGTACCTCAGGCTCTGCAGACTCCAAACGCCGAGAAATGTTTGACAGAGCAGCGTACATATTCCAAACAGTGTTTGATTCATGTTTTAAAGTCTCCCTTGCAAACATACTTCCCCAGCTCAGACATCAATCACAGCAAATATGTTCTTATAAACAAAGCAATACAGACTGACTGTCTCTTCCACCCCTACCATAGGCAGGTCATCGGGCAGCACCCCGAGGAGATGTGCTTCTGAGCCCCCCCCCGAAGGACACAGGCACAGGTAGCTGGGAAAAAGCGATGGGAAAACCTGTCACCAGTGGCACAGCACCCCCCAAGGGCAGGTATCCCAACAGAAAGCAGCCGAGTCCTTCGTCGCTGCCCTGAGGATGACTCCCTGTGCCTCAGCCAGTGCAGAAGGTTGTCTCACAGTGACCAGTCACCCTTCAGTTCCTCACCTCTGTCACTCGGTCCAACCACCCCAAGGGCACACCCCTGCTGTCACAGGGATGAGCTCTCACCAGGCAGGTACGGGGTCAGGATGGATTATGTCCCAGCACCCTGGTTCCCACACGCAGTTGCACCCTTACACAGATATCTGAGTTCATTTTGTGTTGCAACCCTGAATGCCTGATTATCACACCTATGTCCTACAAGAGAACTCCTTCCTTGGCACTAGGGATCTGCTGTATATGGTGTGGCCATGGGCATGTCATGGCTGGCAGCTCTCCACCGTCACCACGCTGTCACCACCAGTGCTTCCCTGCCCATGCTGCCTTCAGGAACACGGGGATCTGCTGGGACATGGTTGTATGTGCTTCCCCCACCACCACGGACATCTCAGACCCTACGAGCCCCAACCCTTGCCACTATGCAGCAGGGTCCCTGAGGCACACCCACCTGTGGGGTCACCCTTGCCAGTGGCCAGACACCCCGACATTCCTTACAAAAACAGTGAGACAGGACCGAGAGGGTGGTAAAAATTGTCTGCTCCAGACTCAAGAGTTTTGGAGACTGTTTAAAGCAAACTTCCTTTCCTTGGGACGCTCCAGTGAAGTGCAGGATCCTGCTAGTAGGAGACTCTCGTGCTCCTCAGCCCTCTGTTTAGGAAAAATAAATAGGAAAGAATCCAGCACGGCGCTTTCCTCCCGCTGCATGAGATGGATCAGCGCTTGCCACTGCAGGAAAACTGTCCCACCATGATCTAACCCAGCACTTTGTCCTGAAATGCTCTGCTACAGCTAAATAAATGAATTCTCTGGAGCAGAGTGACACATTCCAGCCCCAGACAATGACACTGACAGACGCAATCAGCTTGCAAGGTTTAATGGGAACATGGTGCTGGTGGAGCCAGCAATGGGAAATTTATAGGAGATTCAGGAGAGGAAGAGGAAAACCCCATCTTGGTGCTGAGCACATGTGGAGCTGCTTCTTCAGAGCAGCAACGTTGCATCCTGCCTGGGCTTGAGAAGGCTCAAACGCTCCCAAGTCAGCACCGAGCATCCACAAGCCACAGGGAACTTGGGTTGACTCAGCCCAGGGCTGAGCACCAACCTGCTCACCACCCAAACGCCCCATTTCAGACAAAACACCAGGTGAGGGAAGCTCTGGACACATATTCTCTGGGTTTTCCTCCCCTGTGTCCCCATCAGGGCAGGGCAGAGGCGCTGTATCCATCTGCATCAACCCGAGTCAGCCCAGTCGGCACCATGGCCCGAGAAATCTGCAAGTGATTCTACCACAGGGCTCTGGGGGGATGATCAGAGGGGACACAGCTCCTGCCTGCACCCATCTGCCTTCCCACACCTCAGGGCAGGGCTCAGGGGCTGCCAGAGCCTGCTGGGATGCTCCAGGGGCTGCACTGCTTCGGGGTATTTCCCCTTAGAGGGACAAGGCGGGCAGCCTGGCCGCAGCTCCCACAGCCAGATCCCTGCGCTGAGGCACTGCTGCAAGGGCAGGAGAGGGGAAAAAATGCCTTGCTGCTGTAGGGAGATTTACTGGGCTTGTTATCAGCACAGGAAGAGCTGGAGCTTAGGGGCAAATGGGAGATGCTTTGCCTATTGCGGTATTTTTTCCTACCGCGTTCTGGCCGTGCCGGCTCACACGGCGCAGGCGGGCGGCACGCACTGCTCTGCTGCTCCCTTGCCAGCCCCTTTGCCTCTGGCTCTCTGCTCGCTAAGGCAGGGGCTGCTCAGAGCCCAGAGCATTCATTAACTGAAGACAGTGGCATGGCCAAGCCCTGCAGTCTGGCTCGCCTGGCTAGGGGCTGCTCAACATACCCAACAGCTGCTTTTAACCAGGAATGTGGTTTGTAACCACAGCAGTGACCATGAAATGGGTGGTGATGGGGCTTTTGTGGGTCTTCCCAGTCCTGTTGACCCCATGCACCTCACACCAGGCTCACCACTACCCCTGGGGAAGATCCTGGAGGTTATTTCCATGAGCTCTCAAGGCTGTGCCCAGCTTAGAAACAAGAGTTTTTCTCCTGGTGAGGAGGGATGCTCCTGTGGGTTGTGCTTTGGGCTCTTTGGACCCCCTGCAAACACATTAAGCCGGTGTGTGACACGGGGTACATTCACTAGGATGGATGAGTGGGTGAGAGAGGGGGAGAAATGACTCCTCAGTCCTGTATGCTAAATAATAACATCCGTGTGAGGGAAAACCAAGTCTGTGTTAGGGAAACACGCCAGCCAAGGCCTTTATCTGGCAGAATCAGCAAAAGATCAGCGAGCACACAGGAGACCCAGCCCATCTAGGGTTTCGGCTCTGGTTAATGACACTGCAAATTAAGCCTGTCATCTTTAGGCATGTTGTTTCTTACCATTACAGCTCAAGAAAACAACCACCACCCTCTAAAACTGCAACGTGCCCTCCTCCCCCATCCCTTCCCGAGGAAAGGAGGGTACAGCAACTCCTGGGGTGGTGAGGATGTGGCATCAGGTGCTCGCTGCTGCCCAGCTGCAGGGACCAACCACCCTGCGATTTCAGCATCCCACAGAGCGGATGACACCGAGACAGCTTCCCCGGGAGAGCCACGGCGAGGAGGATCACTGTCCAGAAGGATCTCAGGTCCCCTTATAAACTGGCAGGGTCACACAAATCTGTGAGTAATAATTTTTGTCTAATTGCCTGGGTGTTGGGCTGATAGGGCCTCTCTGGGCTGGGATTTCTGCATAGGGGGGCAGCAATTTATTCAAATATTTATTGCCAAAGGTGCTGAGATAGAAATATTTATGCCTAAATCACAGTCTGATGCCACCAGCAGAAAAAGCAGCACCATATATATATGTATATATAAACCACATTTTTGTACTAATATTTTAAAATTACATATACAAATATATACACAATTATATGCATATATATAAAAATATCATATCAGGGTTGTTGGTGCATATATTGCTGGTTTGGGAATTACTATGATATTTTTTCTTTGCTTTAGCTGTAACACCTAGTGAGAAAAAAAAAGGACTTTATGACAGGCCTTGACACCTCGTTTGGACAGGGTTTTTGTTTGTCTGAGGGGAGCATCCTCAGCGCCTGCTTGGGATGGGCCCTTTGGAGGGGCCACAGGAGCGCTGGGACCAGCTCGGTGCGGGGCTGAAGGCTGGTGCAAAGCACCTCACCTGCAAGTCCTCCTCCTGATGGCAGATACACTGTGCTGAAGTCAGAGATACTCCACCAGCTGTGACAGCTGGCAGTGAAACACCAGTGGTGGCCCTCACCTCACCCACCGGCTTTGGCCCTGTCCTGGGAAACCTCCCTGGAGCTGCTCCAGCACCAGCACCAGCGGACGGGTTTCACCACGTGTCCCAGGAGCTTTTGGGTTTATGGTGTAAACTAAGTCTTTTGGCCAAAAGAGATGCTTCCCACAGAAATGGCTATTTTGGGTTGGGTTTAGGGTTTTTTTTTTCTATTTTACTGGCTTCTCAAAGCGCAGAGCTGATTTGCACAAAGCTGCTCCAAATGTTTCCAAGCAAATTTAGGAGAAAACTGGAGTTTCACTTAAGGATGTTTTAATGAGGAAGGCTTGTTTTCCCTTCATGTTCACTGCTCTTCTTGGGAAACATGGAGCCAAGAACAGAAATGTCTTCAGCTCAAAGCAAATGATTTTGTTTCAGTTTTGAGAATTGGGGAGGGATCAGCATTTTTACAGGAAATTTTATTTTTTTACCTTCCAGTAAGCTCCATTTCAAATAGTTCTTTTCTCCAGAGCACGTTAGGAGGAGTCACATATTGACACACAATAAATAAAGTCATTATTCTCTGCAGGTCCGGATCCATTTTTCACAACATGTCCTCACCCTGTGACACCCCTGAAAACATGTGGCACCACAAACCATGCTGACACAGGACACCTGGCACATCGGGGTCTTTCCCCCTGCTGAAGCATCCCCACCATCCCCCTACACACTGGAGACATCAGCACCGGGCGCTGGGTCACAGTTTGGGGCCGGGGACAACGAGCCTCAGGGAGGCAAATTGCTGCCAAAGTGCCACCAAACCCCGGGGCTGTCTGGATGCTGGGGAGCTTTGAAGCTTTCACCAAAAGGATGTTTTCTCACCCCAAACCATCTTCACTCGGAGCACTTCGCTGCCGTATGGGAGGCAGGGACTGGGGGTGTCCCCAGCGTGGCACGGGGCTGGCAGCTCTGCGGCTGCGACGTGCTTCAGGAGCACATTCCAGAGAGACGAGCTGGCAGCCCCACCACCCCTCCCAGCCCACGCTGTCTGCCCCGAGCAACAGGCTCTTGCACGGGCTGTGCTTATAAAAGCCCGAGTGACGAGGCAGAGGGCTGGATACGGCCCATGGCCAGCAGAGATTTCATGTGGGAATGTTATTTTTATCTAAAGAAACAGCTCCCTTACAGATCTCCAGGTTCCCTCTTCTTCTCCACAATTTTTAATTATATTCTTTTGAGGGGGTCAGAAAGCAAAACCCAAGGAAACACCACAAATAACTGACCCTCCAGCTCCCCACCATCTCCTCCCCCAAAACTTGCATCCTAAAAAGGAAAACAGTTGCAGCCCTGGTCTGATGCCGACTCCACTCCTGTTTCTGCAACCTCACATTTATAAAATGGGGGAAAAAGCACTAAAGTGATTTAAAACCCCCAGCCCCCAAATAATTTTCAGTTGCAAAAAAAATTAAAAAAGGCCTAACAGATGCTTGTTAATTTTTAAAACCACATCAATCTGCACAAAAAGAGCCCAACCTTGAGGAAAGTATCTTGAGACTCCTCCTGTAACATGATGGGCAGCCAGCAGCTGCACGGATTTCTTGGGATGAGGCATGGGAAACTGGGGGAAAACCAGCCCCCCCCTACTCCCCTGAGTAACACCTGGAGGAGAGGACCCCTGGGATTTTGGGAGAGCTGAGGATAAACAGGATAATACGACACCACCAATTGTCCTTACCCTCCCAACCCAGCTGCACTGGCATAGCCCAAACCCAGCACTAGGCACTGTGTGATGGGAGCTGGAATTGCCCCAGCAAGCTCATCAGCAAGAGGAATTTAAAAGCCCAGGTGGATCCCAGGAGGGTGGGAAGTATGGCTGCTGGGACATGGTCCCACCACAGAGAGCCATGGGTGGGCAGGATGCTGTTCCCTGACTCTGGTGCTGCCCGGTGCCATCACACGGTGCAGAGCCTGTGGCACAGCAGAGCCCTGTTAGACCATCCCAACCTATTTTGGTGGCTTTTCCTGCTGTCACCCAGCTTCTTCCAGCGCAAAACCAAGCACAGAGACCAGATCCCCTTTTATCTGTGATGCTACACAAACAGTGCAAGACGGGAGAAACACCCAGTGCCCAACCAACAAGTCCGGTCAGTCCCTGCTCAAGGCACGGTGACAAGGGCACAGAAGGGAAGCTCCTTTTGCAAGGTAGGTGGCATGGCAGCATGACCAGGGACTGGGGGCACTCCTCATGCACATGGTGCCTGGGATACCTGGGGTGGGAAGGGCCCTGAGCTCAGACTATGCCTCCTCCTGCCCAACATCGAAAAGCAAGAGCCAACGGAACAAAAGGCAAGTCCCCGTGGTGGGACCACCAGGATGAGACAGAGAGCAGAGGGAGAAAGACACCTCATGTCACAACTCACCTCCCTTTTCCTCACCAACACGTACAAGATGATCCAAACCTGCACCCACGTCCGGCCGAGGGGAAAGTTGGCAGCAGGGAGCCCAGTTCTACCCCATCCAGATCCAGCAGTTCGTCTCCAGCCATGCCCCAAACCAGATGCTTTCGATGAAGACGCCAGGAGCTGCCTTAATAAGCGCTTAGGCAATCCCTCTCGCAGAGGAAATGTCTTTCCCAATCCCCAGCCATTAGCAGTTGGCTGATGCCCTGGAGCGGGACATTCTAGAGCCCTTGTAAATGTGCTTCAGGAGTGGAAAGTGGACGGAACAGCGGAGGGCGCTGGTTTTCGTCAGGGACCTGCATCAGCCAGGATCTCCACTTCTCCTCGTGAGTGGAGAGGTGCCACCATGGGTCAGCTCTCAAACCCTGCCTCAAGCCAGGGGACTGGGGGCAGGGCTGGTGGCACCTCCTGGCCAGAGCTCAGCACCCAGCCCCAGGGCTTTGGGGGTCAGTGTTGGTCTCAGGAGGGAATTTGAGTGGGGAAAGAAGATTTAGGGCAGAAGCATCCTTCCTGCTCCAGCACAGAAGTTTCTTCTGCATTAAGACAGGTCAACTGGGGAGCAAGTGGAGCAGCTCTCCCTGCACATGGGTCACCCAGGCTGCTGGTCAGAGCTCAGGGACTTGTTTTTGCCATCATCTCCAAATGGGTGTCCCTGACAGGTAATGTAACATGGACAGGAACTTCCCTTTATGGCAGGTAGAGCCTCCTTCCACTGATTCCTGGGGCAATCCGTGGGAGGATCCGTGCTGTTTTAAGTAAGACTCAGGGCACCCACACCAGCTCGGAGTAACGACTTTGGGGCCGGTCTGTGAGCTGCCAGGCTGCCGTTACCTTCCCTTTGCCTATTGTTTGCATCCAAACCTAATTGCAAACTGACATGAGCCGTCTTCGGGGAGCGGCTGCTCCCGCCGCCAGCACAATGAGCCGTTGTTGATGCGGCCGCACCAATTCCCCGGGTTAATTTACGGCCGCCACACCCCATTAGCGGCAATAAACGTGGAGCCCGGTTTTGCCGAAATTGTGAGTTACGATTTTTCAAATAAATACATTTTCCTATAAACCAGAGCTCTGTTTAGTTTGAATGTTCCTCGCAGACACATCCATCTACATAAAATACACAGGAGAGGAAGCTGAGCTGTGACTTTGCTCTGATGACATAAAAACTTCTGTAAACACCATGTCATTTACAGTACGAGCAAGGAGAGAGGACAAAAAAATAAACAGCGAGTGCCTGGCGCATCCCTCCAGCAGCACATGGAAAATTTAATAATCTTTTTTCCATAAAGCTTTTGTTTTCCTTTTGATTTATCCAGGCAGGGCAGTGCCTGCTTGGCCATAAATAGATTGTATTTCTTGAGAGGCAGTGGTTGCAGTCATCCTTTATGTGGCTGGAGGTGTGTGTACAGAGAAGATGCCACAGATTGCTGCTGAGAGCGGGAGCATCCGGGCTCAGCACAGCCACTGCTGAGGTGGGTGCCCGATTCCTCCTGCTCCTTTGGTGGGGCTCTGGCAGCCTGAACCCCCTTTGGGGTTAGGTGTGATGTTGTCGTCGGGACAAGCAGCCTAGTGGTGTCATTTGGGAGGTGCAGTGTGGGTGCAGCCTCTGGCACACGGGAGTTCTGTGAGCCCCAGCGCTCCCCCAGCCCGACAAGCCCCGTGCTGGCACAGCCAGGCACACGCAGCAAACCTTCCCGGGTGGGAGGGATGCCCTGAGCGGCTCTCACAGCCCAGCCTTGGCCATGAACATAGGGCTGCTTTCGTTGCCAATCACACAGACTCGATTTCATTCACCTCTCCGGGGTCTCTCCCTCCTCTCATCACCGGGATGAAAATAACCCAGAGCGGTAACAGACATCCAGCCACCCCCATGCGTCGCTCCTCAAAGCAGACTCTGCCCGTGCCTCAGTTTCCCAAGGCTTTTGGCCACCGTTTCCCACAGGCCTCTGGGAGCAGAACTGTTAGGGAGGTGCTGAGTGATTATTATTGCATTATTTCGGGTGAGTGCTATAAATACCCAGGGGCACCTTTAGACACAACCCAGCTGCCCGGGGGGAGCTGGCTCAGCCCTGCTCTGAGCCTGCGGCAGATCTTAGAAGGGAAAGTCAGAGGCAGCGGCTGGGTGC
>VXBZ01001605.1:865496-876735 GCA_013399135.1 Heliornis fulica | reverse complement strand
TGTGGTTTTCAGCCCTGGGGAGGTGGGTGGGAAATGACAGGGACTCACAGAAGCCTGGCACAAAACATCCCTGTAAAGCAAAGCTCCACTCCGGAGCCAAAGGCACCAAGGGCAGAAGGGGAAGCAGAAGGGAATGTAGGTCTTGTTGCTAGATAGATCATTTATTAAAGTGAAATTCAGCATTTTATCTTTGTCAGACAGTACAGAGTTAAAGTCTCATACACAGTGGAAGCAGGACATTTCCTACACCTCAGAGAAATGAGTTCTACAGTTTTTGCTATAAGTTACTAAGTTGCTTTAACAATACACAGCTATGTTACACAGTTAAAAATACAAGGTGTCCAAAACATTTGGCATAAGATCAGCACAACACACGGAGGCCAGAAACAGAAGAGGGAACAGAGTTGTTCTCTCCCGGTAAGCCTGCTAAAAGACTCCCAGCCATTCTGCAAGTCACCTGCTACTCCCCTCCCTTGCACTCTTGCTGCAGAGCAGAGCTCAGCTAGGAGAGGAGTAAACCCATCCCTGCCTGGGCTCAGCTAGGCGAGAGGCTCCCGGAGCCTGCGGACGGACAGGATGGCCTGCAGAGCTGCTTGTGAGGGAAGTTCAGGTTTAAGGAAGGAGCCCCCACTGTCCACCTCCTTTCTTCAACCATTTAATTCATTCCAAACAGATGTGTTCCCAGCGACTCAAGATCACTGGACCAGGGATAGCTGTGAAAAGTGCAAGGAGTGTCTTCTATTGTAACAGTTCATTCACACTTTGAAAGTGGAAAATGAGAATTCCCTAGCTGGGTAAGCTAGAGACGGCTAAAGGGCATCACCAACAAGAGGAGTGAGGCATCAATAACATTCCTTCACCTTTGGGACTCTCCAGGCTATACTGGGCAGCACAAGGACTCCTGTGGCACAGGCTAGCTTGTATTACCCACTGTTTAAAAAAGCCTGTAGAGGCAAAGTGACTCTAGTGCTCTGGGGAAGCATAACGACCTGCGAATTTAAATAAACAGTCCCCCAGCAGACCATTCCTCTCCCCTCCCACTGCAGTTACTGCTGAAGATCTCCCATTGGTATTTACATTTGGCTCAACCAAAAGACGTAAAGTGCACAGCTCCCCTTCTTCCCCCTCATAAAACATCCATTACAAGAGCTAACACAGAGCACATCTCCCTCCACGTTGCTAACGGTGGAAGGGTGTTCTGTTCGGTCTCTCCGTGGGCCACGTCCTGTTTCATCTCCTCTGTGCCATCATGACCCACTTGGAAACTCATGTTTACTGGTGGAATATTTTGGCTCTGGATTTCAAAGCCTCTCTGAAGCCAGTGTGCACTTAGGACTAACTTTAAATGCCAGACTTGATAAGTTTTGGTCAAGTCTTGCACTCCAGGCTATCTAGTGGTTTCCAGCCACGTTTCTAAGGAAAACTGGGACACCAGCAAGTGGTACAAATCTGCCCACTCTGCTTTTCTCAGGCTGAGCATCTCAAGTGCCTGGCAAAAGAAACATTAGCTTTTCATGCAGTTGTTTACTTCAGGTTGATATACAGTATTCCTCGAGGTGAAGAAATTTAAAAAACCATCCAACCCTTCATTCAAAACAGCCTCCTTGGATATATTTGCACTTTTCAGCCATCAGATTGCCACTGACTCAAGTCTTTGCATGCTTCCAACTCACTTCAGCTAAGCTCAACCCAGTGACTACCTGCACCCATTTCTTCTTCTTCCTTTAAAGTGAGCAGAGGGTCAGCATACAGGCTGAAATTAACCCCAGAAGAGATGTTTCTGTATTATTTGGATTTCATACCAATGGCTTTGGATCTATTCAGAAGTCTAATGAAGTTAATGCAACTCTTCAATGAGAATTGAATTAGGCTCTATAATTGAATTAGGCTATATAATGGCTGGAGGGCTTCAAAGATGATTCCTCTGCCCCAGGGTGAATGTCACCTATGCAGGCTTGTAAGAAATAAGCTTCCACTATTATAAATGGAAGATGACATCTGTCATCCTCCGTGCCCCCAAGGCTTGTGCTCCATGGTTCAAAGCTAGACAGAATTTAAGGCCCATCTGTGAAAAGCAAAATGTAAAAGGAAAAAAAAATAAAAATCTTATCATACCAGCCAAAGCAATTTTGGGTCTTCTACCTTTCCAACAAGTCCCACCTAAAAGTGCTGAGAAAACATCCCACCTCATGGCTTCACAAGTGTGAGGTTCAAACACATTTACTTTGAAATTTAAAATAAAAAAGTTGGAAAGTCTGTTTTTTTTTTTAATTGGCATGCAGCATAAAGAATCAAACACACAGAATGGTATTATACAGAACGACAATTGCATTGTTGCGTTTTCTGGTTATTAGACACTAAATGCTCTTCAAGAATCACAGGCACCCTGAACATGGATATTGCTACTGAATTGACATGTGATTTCAGTTTCTAGCACGGGAGCCACAAAGTGGCCAACCCTTCCAACAAGACATCAGCCTTCTTTCGCTCAAGGCGTTCTGCTCTAGCTAAGTTGAGAACAAGGTAATAAGGCATTTGCAAGGGTTTACAAGGCCATGGGGTCTGACAGCCAAAGATTCCTCTGCTTCTTTGGTGCCTTGCCTCCAAACTTTCCACCTTATAAACAACTGCTAATGGCTGGTAAACATCTCTTCATCATCACCGCTTCATTAAGAATTTCTTCAAAAAAAAAAAGTATCATTGCTTTAAGAGTGAAACCAACAAGGATCACATTTCACATCCATTGACTATTTTCAGAAATAAAAAAAAAGAACAAAAAGTTTCCTGGATACCACCTCTACACAAAATCATTCCAGTGAATACACCTGAACAGATGGAACCTGCCACCATATTTCCTTGAAAAAGAATCATTTTGCTGCTGGCTGCTAAAACACCCCAACAGATTTATTTACTCTTTGAAATAAAGCAAAACAAAATATAACAACAACAAAAAAAAGCAAACCTCAAACAAACTATATTCTTACAGTTTTGGTCTAGAAGTTACAGTGAGGTGTAACCCTCTCAGAAACTCATTTTCCCTTGGTAATATCCTCTGGTTACACGAGCACTTTGAAGACTGACGTGCAGTCAGAGAACATACCCCGTTAGCTATCAGTCCTGAATGAGAGAAGCCAGATCATGTTGACTGATGTGGGAATTACTCCATCCTTTCAGTAAAGAAAGGACCAGTATAATTAGGACATTTTTAAACATTCATGAAATACCGACGCAAAACATTCTCTCCTCATTCCTTGAACTTCTCTCATCTGATGTTCTTAAATTCCACACTGACTCAAGCAAGGAATGCTGATACAATCACACTCCCTGAAACTTCACAAATGTAACACGTACCATAAGAGTGTTTCTGCCTACCACACAGGACTTGGACACGCTGAAGTTTGTTGAACATGTTTTGGAGTGCTAGCAAACACTTCAGAACTGATGTGAACAGCTTGCTTTAAACTGAGAGTTGGTTTTTAAAGAGACCCTGGGAGAGCTTCAACAAAAGCTTCTCTGTGAACCCTTTGTGCCTTACTAAACATGATGTAGTACTACTAAGTTGGGATTGTGATCTGTGTGTTTAGCTCTTCAACAAAGCTTCATCCAGTTTTGGAATATTAAAACCTGCCATTGACAAAATACTAGCCAAAGTTTCCTACTGTTCAGTTTGTTGATTAAGGCTTGTCGAGAATATAATCTCTACGTGGAGTCTTGGCATCTTGCAACAGAATGGAGACATTGGTTAGGACAGCAATGCAACAGAGGGGTGCTCTCAATCACAAGACCCCCCTTGAACAGAATTTGAGGTCACTGAAGAACAGTCTGCCACGACCAACACTTTTTTTTAAGCTCCTTTTGCCAAAATAACCGCTGTGTTATTTGTAAGGACACCTTGGCTTTAAGTAACAAAATCAGAGTGATCTCCTCCCACAGCACCCAGTAAAGAGCACCAGCGTGCTGCCCACCACTCACACAGCTCTTACCAAAGCACACACAGTGCTCACAGAAGGCAAGAGCTTCGACACCTCTGCCCCCTGCACTGACAGATGAAATGCATCACGCTCCAGACAGTTCAACACACTGGTTATGGTGCTACACCCAGCAGCACAGGTCTGTGTATACTGAACAGAGACTGCTGAGACCAAACAGCAGTTGTGACACCTGCTAAAGACTAGCTTCAGTATAAAAGTCCTGCCATTTGTGACTGATACCTGATACAACACAGAGATAAAAGACTGATGTCTTAAGCCATTGCTTCACCTACCATCAGTGAGCCTTGAATAAGAGGGAAATACCGTAAGTGAATTAAGCATTTCTATCAACACGATCAAACCCAGCAAACAAGCTGTATTTGCCTTAATACCACATTCTGAGGAAATGCAGAACTTTTTAAATGCCTACAGACAATTAATTAGTGAGTTCATAAATAAAAGGAATTAGAAAAAGAGCTTGCAGAGTTGTTTGGCATCTCTGTTGGAAGTGGGTGGGCGGAAAAATGGTTATAAAGAACCCCAAGCAATGAATTTCAGACCAGTCAAGTCGTGTTCACTGGAGATTTGGTGAGCTGGAGCATCTGTAGAATTTTGGAACTTGGAACTGTGACTCAAAGCAAGACAGGTGGGGAGCAAGCTTCAGGCAGACTTCTGACCCATGCACCTCAATAAAGAATTTAATCTCTGTCGCTATTCCAGTCCTGTGCCAAGACAAACTGCCTGATGGTTTGGGATACAGCCTGAATTCAGCGAAAAAAATCCATCTGTGATCTGAATTGCACCAAGATGCATATTTCCAGAAACGGTTTCACACCCCAAGTCGATGAATTCCACAGTCCTACAGGTTTATGTGGTTTCCTCATTATCCTCATTTCTTTATTCCAAAGAGACTTTGAAATGAGGGGAAGAAGTCTTCAGAAACATGCTGGGTGCACGTTTTCAAATACTCCTGATAAGAATGTCTGTAATTTTTTTCTGTCATCCAGACTTACTGCATTTAAAAAAAATTTACAATATACTTTAACAGTTTTTATATACCTAAAATGCACAATACCATCTGTTCCTTCAAGGTATCTCTCATTCCAAGTCTCATTAATCTTCATTCCAGTTGCTTGCTACTTTCTGATTTCTGGTCCAGCCTGCTCTTGTTGTTCTTCACCATATAGATGAAATATGCAAGTGTCTCTTTCTCATTCACAGGAATATTCCTGAAGTGACGACTGACAGTCTAGAAGGACAACATGTAAAGAGATAGAAATTCTGAAATTAAAAAGTAAAAACATCAGAACAAGTTTTCACTTTCCAAAAAAGATTTTATGGCCATTGAGCATCATATACCTTTAGTCAAACATGCACCAATTCAAACTGTCAGAGTCCTCATTTACCTCCTCTCTCTTTATGGCTGGAATGTGCATATGATCATCACATAGCCTTGCTATGTCAGCAGTATTTGCAGCCAACCTACAAGCAGAATTTGGAAGCCAGGATGTCCTCCTGCCAAAGCAGCATAGCCTCTCCCAAGCAGCATTTCATGCTGCCATTATTTGGAGAGCAAGTTCTCCTTGCATCTCAGTATGTTAAAGGAGAGTGTCAGGAGTACTGAAACACTTTGCTGTGTGGACCAGGTGTAGTAAAGTTTTAGAGTCCAGAGGAAAACACACTGGCTAAGTTTTCACTGGAAGTAACATGGGGAGATTTGCAATGGGAAGGTTAGAATTGGGTTAGGGCTACTCCTCTCTGACACTAGCCTAAGGCCTGAACCGTTAGCTGCTTTCTCCTCAGAAAATGAACGTAGAACACATGTTGGAGCTGGATGAGATCTGCTTCTTATATGGAAGAAGCTCTTTTTTTGGCACCCAACACAGCTCCAAAACTGGCTGTTGATGTAGGCTGAGCAATAAGTCAACTCCAAGAAGATTTATGGAAGTTTGAGTTTTCCTTACGGTGGGGCAGCAGCAGGAGTCTAAGAGCCTCAGGCAGCAGTGATTCAAGCATGGGAGCTGGACGAGGATCCAGCGTAGGGTCAAAGCTGCTCAGACTTCACAGGAAATCTGGGAAGTGTGTGACAACTTTAAGTTAGGCTCCCTTTATTTTCTGCTTGCACAGCAATTTTCTTTTTCTTTTTTTTTTTCCTCCTGGGCACATTCATGGTAAATTGCCTAAGTAAATAGTCCTTCAAGGCAGGAGGTAGCTGAGAGACTATGAACTGGTTAGTTAGAACATGACAAATCAGAACTACTGATGAGGACATCCACCCACCCTGCCTCATTCACGTTCCTCCTACGCATGCTACACTACACACTCTCTATGTTCTGTATAGGCATTCCCTAGTTGAAAGAGAGCAAGGCAGTGTCTTGCTGTCTCTTTGGATCTGTTGGCTGTTCTTCAAAGAAAAAGCAAAGGCTTTGTGTAGACAATTGTGAAGCCTCAGCCTTACAAAACAACCTTGTACCATTCAGTAATGGCTACAGTTTTTCTGAGTTTAGAGAAGACTTCTTCACACAAGGCCTTCAGATCAAGTGAGGAGAGCTCAGCAGATGCACACCAAGCACAACTAGCCCAAATAACAGAGTTACAGAGAGTTCTTTCTTATGTACCACATATGGTGAGAAAGAAGCAGTAGAAGCCCTTAAGGAAAGGGCCTTTTATTGACTTAACACAGAATCACAGGACAAGAGAGGGAAGTAAGGAATCTGAAGTCATGGTCAGTGATTTTGCCTTTAATAAGAAGCAAGTCCAACCAGTTCAACTGCCTGTGATGAAAGAAAAACTAAGAGGGGCACTAAAGCTGACTAGTAGTGTGTAAGTCTGAGCTTCATTACAACAGCCATCCTCAGTCAACACCTGAGCCACTGGACACCAGGTTCTGATTCTGCTCCCTACATGTAATGGATTGTGACCATGAACAAGGAGGGAAACAAAGCCGAGAAAAGCAAGTTACTAAAATGTGCTTTCAAGGCCAGCTTCCATGTATTCCAGGACTACCTCAGGGGAGGGCAAGCACGCAGCTCTCTGTTGGCATCATATCCCAAAACCCTTTGGGGAGCACACAGTACATACTAGTGAGAGAGTCACTACAGGTGTTAGTGTCCAAGCAACGTGCACTTCAGCAGAGGAGATAAGAAGTTTTTTAATAACAGAGATGATACTACCTCTGTTGTCACTTACTTCTGCTAGCTGAGCCTTGTTAAGTCCAGGCCTAGTCTGCAACTTATAATGCCTCTTGTAACGTCGCAGAGTGTTCACCTGGAGCTGGAACAAGTCAACCTGGAAGTGATGCAGAGAAGAGGGGATGAGCACTACCTTTAGCTTTGATAAGGCAGAAACGTAGAGTTTTCTAAAAAATAACTATTTCTTCCTCAAAAGGACTGCTCCTTGCCTGCATTCAGAACCATGTCAGCTTGCCTTACTGGCAAATCTAAGCATATTTTGTGTTTGTTAATGCTAAAGGACCAAAATAGCCTCAGGGAAATACAAGATTTTGTTCTGGTTCACATGCTGTCAACAGAATTGCTGGCCAATTTCTGCTCTCAATTACACCTCTGCAACCTCCAAGCAAAGGGGAACCTTTTGTTCCCAGAAGGTTTAAAAAGCTCACACATGAAATATCAATTTAGCAGGCACTGAACAAATGGCTTGTGACATAAAACAGAGTACAGAGAAGAAATGAAATTCAAATACTTCAAGGGGAAGTGCACCATTTAAAAGCAATGGTGGTGGAGGGGGAGGTTACAGGAAGGAACATGAAGATCACGTGGAAAACACCATGTTTCAGAGACAAAAAGACTGTCTGCTGAAAACCAAGAAGAAAATGATGTTAAATCTGACAGGCTGCAGAGATTCCTGTTCAGTTAGGTGACATGCAGCTCTCAGTTTTTAACCCCCAAATAGAATCTTCATGCTGTGGAGCTTGCTGGGTTAGATGCCAGCTGGGTCTTCACCAATCATCCAGGCAACTGACTTAAAGTCTGTGTGGGAAAGTTTTGATAGAGATCCTTGTAGAAGGGAAACACCAACAGTTACAACAGAAGGTCAGATATCCTTAAAAACAAACAAACACTTGCTTCTCTTTCAACACCCCCACACAGGAGGTGTGTGTACATAGCTCTGCAGTCAAGACACAGCTTTGCTGGCAAAAGGATTCTTGGCACCTTTTTTTTCCTAAATGAAATGATTTTTGTCAATATGGGTGGCACTTCCAGCAGAGGGCTCTGCTGATGTGGCCACAGCCCAGCTCCTCCGAGAGCATCATCACCTCTGCACAACTTTTTGCAGCGTCAACAGTACCAGAAACATCACTAAAGCAAATACAGAACACAATGGCACAGAGAAGAGATTATTCTAGAGTTCTGTAACACGGGGGGGGGGGAACCCAACACAATAAAACCACAAAACAGGCCCATTTCCTGAAAATAAGAAGATGTTACAGATTATTTGAAGGCAGTTTTACATAGTGCCAAAATGCTATATATGCATGGGTCAGGAGAAGCTTAACATCCCTGGGTATCACACAGCCAGACATAAAGACAAAGCTGTTGGATTCTCTATCTTATTTGCAAAATTACATATGTCAGGTAACAAAGAACCATATCAGGGCAAATATTACCCAAGTAACTGTTTAGATTTAAAATCAGTATCAAATACTGCTTTAACAGCTCTCTGTTTGGAAGCATACATACATGAAGCTGTGCAGTTATCATACCTCTTTTCATAGAAAACTTTACATAGGCAAAGAATTCATACAGGGATGAAGAAGAAAATTAGGACATTACACATTAGAAAAAAAGTCTTCCCGAAAGAGTGTCTCCATAGCAGTTTCAGAGGAGTTCCAATTTAAAATTAAAATTTTCCTGACATATTAAAACATCTGAGTAAAAATTCAACATGCTTAAAAACTGTAAATCATCCTACACCCAACTTGGCACCTACTAACCTCCGGGACATCTGTTTCATGCTCAGGAGAGTCACCTCCATCATCACTTGTCTTCCTCTTTCTTTTGTTTCGGACACTTTGAATGAAGTTCTTGTGAAAATCACAAATATACAGATGTCTCACCTAAGAATCAGAAGTGGCAAAAAAGCAATCAGAACAGGCACAGCAGAAAGAGCATTCAACAGCAGCCACTTAGACACCGGTATCACAGAGTGTGTCCCTCGTGACTGGCATGACATTAGGGATTTTCTAATCTTCAGCTCCAGCACTGATACGGTACTCTTGAGTTAGAGATAATTTACATTACAAAAACTAAAGGCAAGGAAAAGTAAGGACTTGAGAGCTCCAGTCCAGAACCTGCAACTCCAAGATAATATATATATATTTATGGTTGCAACCACATGTCAGGAAAAAATAGGTAGCTGACTGGAGGAAATACTTTTGCTTCAGGATTTAGTACCAGATAGCTACCAAGAAACATATAATTCTCTTCTGAGCTTTCTGGCTTAAATGATGCATTAGATTATTAATGAAAGTGTTTTACAATCTATTTCAACTAGAAGTTGGCCAATCACCTCAATTAAAATCTGTGGGAAAAAAAAAAAGAGCAAAAATCTCTTTCCTACAGTTTATCCTGCCCTGGAACACCCTTTTTAACAGATATGATTTCAGTAGAATTAGTGAACATACGACAAATAATTAAATTTATTTGGGACCTGTGAGGCAAAGGTGTCTTAGGGTGAGAGGTACCCTACATCTGAAATCACCTCATGCAGCCTGCTTCATACTCTCCCTTCATTTTGAGTTCATTAGTTCGATTTCCTCTTTCTATTTCTAAAGCTTGTCAACAACAAAGCATTTCTAAAATGAAAGACATGACTGTATCAACAGACAGACAAACACGCTGAGGACTACAACCAGGAGAAATGCTCTATAAGATTGTGTTTCAAATTGAGTCACTCCCTTCAATGACATGATATATTTTGGCTGGGCACAAGGAACCTAATCAACCGTGTAAGCTGCCAAGGAGACTGACTCAAAACTTCACTTTTTTTTTTTTTTCTGCTGTTGTTTTTACTGTGTTTAATCTTTAAAGACCAGGTGAAGGAAAGCACGCAGTGCAGAACTGTGTTAACCAAGTTACTTCTGAGAAATTCCTTCTCTAATTGCGATGGACTGCTTTGCTCTACCTATTTTTCTGCTCAGCAAGAGACCGGTTTCTATCTTGAGCTGACAGCTGTCACTTAATGTCATTAAGCGGTCAGCAGCAAGCTGGGCTGTTCGGTGCCAAGCAGTGAACGAGCACGAAGGGCTCTGTTTCACTGCTCACCTTTCCAGTTAGATGCAACAGCTCATTTTTAATAATTTCCTTCCCTACAGATTCTCACCAATTAAAAACAACATCGGTGACACCCGACTGCAGTAGCAACTGCAAAGCACTGCAACAGGCTGCCCAGAGAGGTTGTGGAGTCTCCTTCTCTGGAGACATCCAAGACCAATCTGGACACGTTCCTGTGTGGTTTAATCTCAGTGATCCTGCTCGGACAGGGGGTTGGACTGGATGATCTTGCGAGGTCCCTTCCAACTCCTGGCGTTCTCGGGTTCTCCGAGCCCGTTTCGCGGATGTAAACCGGCAGCACCAGCAGAAGGAAAGCGAAATTACTACAGCACTACAGCCCCTGGAGCAAAGCTCCTTCGCTCCCCGCCGCAGCGGAGCTGTCCTCCCAAACGCTGCTTCCCGAGCTGAGACCCGATCGGTGTCGGGAGGAAAAGCCGCATCCTCATCCAGGCACATCCCTACTAACCTTGGCATGGTAACACCCAAGGTGGGGGGAATCGCGACCCAGGGGAGCCCAGTTGGCGACACAAAGCATCGCGCTTGTCCGTCTCTCAACCTCCCCTGCTCCTCCTCAGGCTGTGGGGGCTGAGCGGACACCCCCCACCACCCCGAAAGCTCAACTTGCCGGGCGGATAAGCAACTTTCCGCCGCCCGCAGCGCCCGGAGCGCGGCCTCCCCGGGAGGGACCGCAGTGCGGTGGCGGGCTGGGGACGGCTCGGAGGGGTCTGGGAGGCGGCGGGCAGGGCAAGCGGAGGCCGGAACTCACACTTTTGTCGATGTCCAGCTTCAGCTTCTTCTGCGAGATGCTCTTCTGGATCCTCTTGCTGAAGGACGCGTTGCCGGCCGGGCGCACGCAGCGGTCCCCGTCGTCGATGAGGCAGCAGCTCTGGCCGTAAAAGGGGGCGGCGGGAGGCCCATCCCGGCTGTCCTCCTCGGTGCTGAAACCATTCATCGCCCACCTGCCCCCACCTCACC
>VXBZ01001605.1:775227-864967 GCA_013399135.1 Heliornis fulica | reverse complement strand
AAAAAAAAAAAAAAGAAGGTGAAAAGGTAAAAGGGGAGGGGGAGGGAAGCCACAGTCCTGCTGCTCCGGAGAGGGGAGGTGTCGCTTCTGGAAGTGCTGTCACCTCGGTGATGCCAGGCAGCGTATGGCTTTGTCAAAGGTGCGTGGGCAGCTGTACGTGGAAAATGATTTAATCTTCCTCAAGAAAAGATTTTTTGCACGAACACTGAAAAAGGTTGTATGGAGTGAAATTACCTCAAAGCCTGAAATCCCACACGTGGAACAACGTGCGTTGGCACGGGATGAACCGTGCTGAATCACACACAATACGCTTGCAGGGAAGAGACTCCTCAAAGCCCTCGGCCATCAGATCAGCCTGCTACGGTAACAGTGACACCGGCACCTTGCAGCCTGTCCTGCCTGCTCCCCACAAGAAGATCGAGAAGCCCTAAATACATGTTTTCCTGGTAGTCCTTGCACTACCAAACATGTCACAGAATACAGCTGGAGGGCAGGAACTTAATACTCTTCCTCATCAGCTCTGCCTTTTGTCTTCTTTCTCCTTATTGCTACCCCACTCAGACAATTACTGATGCCTGTTTGTCCCTGTGACTGCTAGGGAACTGCAGCACATGCTGAGGGCACCGCTCCAAGGGGAAGGTGGTGGAAACAAATGGCTTTACCCGCTGAGCAACGAGCAGTTAGTGAAGAGCAAGGAGATTTGAAAAAGCAAGACACAGCTGCTTATAAATGCCCCTGGTCAAATTGCCTGGAATCTGCCTGAAGTAACACCCTCCTGGCAAAAACCATAGAGATATCCCTTTGTTTTAGGGCAAGCAAAAACACCAGAAGACTGACAGTGACCTCAGAGCTCCCAATAGCAAACTTTCTAGGTTTATCTTATCAGTACAAATGAAAATCAAACGGCAGGCTGTGGAAATCTTGCAGAAGGGCAATCAGGAAGCTGAAAGCACAGGGACTGATGATAATAGCAACAAGCATGAGGATAAAAGGATATGTGATCCTAACAGGCAGGACTTCTTCCTCCTTGTCCCACGAGGAAGAGATTTTGCAGGTTTCCCCTGGACTGTTCTATGGGAACCTGGGAGCAGCTGGAGAAACAGGCACTGTCACAGTGCCAGAACAGGTGGGCACTCACCATCAGATTGTATTTCCTCCTTGACTGCAATCTCTCCTCCCATGCAAATAAAAAGATTTTAAGTTGCTTTGCAATGCCTGCTAAAAGGGAAAACCCCTCTGCTTTTGTCACTGTTTGCTAAGTCGGTGCTAAGTACCTCCAGCTCAGGCTAACACAATGGCACCTCTCTCTTTTTCAGTTTTAAAGAACTGTGCACAGAGGTGTTCATATAATCAGAGTTTGTTCAGCATATTTGTCTTCATAGGAACCTCCAGATTTCACAGTCTGCTAGTCTGGAACTAGCTTGCTGTGAAATAAACTGCCTCATAGAGACATTCTTTATTAGGTATCTATCACTAACCTGATCTATTAATTCTTTGTGGGAGCTGCAATGAAGTGAGAAACAATGTTTCATAAACCCATCAGCACCCAGGCAGCTTTAGTGCCTCTGAAGCTGTAATAGCCTGCCCATCCAAGCCAGCCCTCTAATCAAATTAGGGGAACTTGCACAGACCTTTAAATCTCAGCTGGAGCAGCACTACCCTCTGTAGCATTAAAACTTACTGTTTTAATGGAGCTATTTAGGGTTCTTGGGACAAAAAAGCTACTCTCCATAAGGTCTGTGCTGCAAAGAATCCCTTTTAAAGTTGGTGATTTTGGTTTTTTTTTCTTTTCTTTTTGTTTTAGACCATTTCCATTCTCAGTACCTCAGGGCCAATGGACACTGTGCTCTGGTGGCTCTCGCCAGACTCCCACTCTCCTCAGCATTTATCTAGGATGGCACATAGTGAACCTGCTAAAATGCCTAAACTGTCACAGCTTTTAGCACACACTCTCCCTGGGAAAGCTTGTCAGGGCCAAAAATCATGGCAGAGTCTTCCTCAGGAACATGCCTTACAATTATCCACTGACCCCCCCAAGAAAAACCCTTTCCATTCATTCACACATGCAGACTTTCACACATGCCACTGTTCATCTCTCCTCTATTTCACTATTTTTCAGCCCATGGACTTAAGTAAAAATTGGTGTTGGGAAGGCCACAAAAATATTGAGGGTAGAAGCTGCTGAGAGTCCTAAGGGGCACCTAGGATGGGGCCAAGAGCAATGTCTGTAAACTCACCTTGCCTTGGGCTGAAAGGCTGCTCTCCCTACACAAGGACTAGAACATGAAAAGGGCAGCGAGCTGTTAAAAACTCTCCCCAAAACCAAGGTGTAGGATAGATCTTCCAGCAGTTGTTCTCCAGGCAGACATGCAGAGAATGGAGAGCAACAGCTTCATCTTGCCCTAAGCTGGGCAACAGCTGTGGGATGCACAGCTCCCACAGGAGAGGCAGTTCAGGCTGGATGCACATACAAGGTTGGGTGATTGTCACATTTTACTCTTTTAAGCTCAGCAGTAAGCACAGAGACTGCCTTTGAGAAAAGCTTTTTGTCACTTTGGACAGCTTCAGGAGGGACTGTCCCAGGTACCGTAGCTGTTGCTGGTGTCAGCTCGCAGAAGACCTCCCCTGTAAGGCTCTGCCCTGAGGGGATGGCAAGGGCCATGCTCCAAGGAGGACTAAGAAGGGTCACCAGTCACATCACAGCAGGGTAGTGTTTGGTCAGAGGGACAAAAGGGCCCAAGATTCCCAGCCCAACCCCTCCTCTGAAGTACTCACCCACACAGCATAGCAGCCTGTGGAAAGCAGCCATAGCTTGGCTGTGAGGAGGTCACTGCAGTAGGTGATGCTCCTGCACCATGTTATCTGCAACAGTATCAACCTGCAGGGTTTTTACTTCATTTCCAGTTAACACAAACTTCTAATCACCAATGTGGATATTGAGAAAAAAAGAAAACACACACTGAAGTAAGTACCTTTCCTACTCCTTCCTTTGGCTAAATTTAATCCAAACCCCTGTCCTCCACTGCTCCTAGCTTCACCTCCCCTTGGCCACTGCTCACACACAGTCCCAGCTCCTGCAGTGAGGTGACAGGTGGTGCTGGTGGTGCAGTGTGGAAGAGGAAGCCTATGCTGAAGAAGCATCAGACCCAGGTAACTAAGCTTGCTCTACTCAAACAGAGAGAGAAGAGAAATCAACCACTGGAGCAAACCAAGCAGGGACAGTCATTTCTGCATACACAGTTTCAGAAAACACATTAAAAATTTATTTTAAATATATTATAAAAGGAAGTCCATTCAACTTTAAAAACACTAGGCATTCTATCAATGATTCCCAATTTATGAAAGCTACTACATTAAAGTGCTACAAGTCCTTTACCACCCCCAGATATTAGGCTGTTGGTCCTAATATGCACAGAAATAAATATACACTGATTCAAGAGGCACCATCCAGTTTTACAGATAAAACGCATGCAGTACGAGGAACAGACAAACTTAGACCTTATCACCAAGATCCTGGAGAATGCATTTTGAAACCAATTCCCTTCTCCACCCTAGAGGCTTAAGCTATTTGTTATTGTTACTGTAAGGGTTAACAATTTAGTTTATTAGCCTGATCAGCTTTTATATTGTTTTGTGGTTGAAGTTCACATTTGCTTGCTCACCAACTGGGATGAGGACTTTTTTTTCTTCTTAGAGATTTAAAGATTTAAGACCACATAGATCCAGTGGCTTCCATAGAACTCCCAATTTCCCCACATCTGCTGGAAACACTGAAGCCTTTTGGGTCATACAGAAGCATCAAGAAAACACAAATGTAGCAAATATAGGAGCATACTCAGCTAGCAGAGGCAGAGCCAAAAAATAAAACCTAAGACAGGATTTTAATTAGGCTTTCTATAATCCATCATTGCCTAGTTTCATTCACAGATGTCCAAGTTAAAGCGTGACACTACAAACAAGCAACTGGTGCAGAAGATGAGCTTATTTCAGTCATACCTTAAATTTATAATGGGAATAAAGCAACCTGACTGGTTAATAAGGAATACAAAATGGACTGACAACTGTGCACTGAATGCTGATGGAAATTTCAGCTTTCCCATTCTCTACCCATTGCATCCATCCCCTCCACCTAAACCAGGTGAGAACCTTTGAGATTTGTTCTGTGAAAGACCTTTTAAACCTACCTTCACACAATGATGTTAACCTAGAGCTACACACTGCTCTGGGAGATGTCCACTATCTATTTAAGAAGGTTTTCACACTAAATGATTGCTGAAACCTTGATTGCCACTTAATGACCAACCTAGGCACCACCAGGCTCCTTTGCTGCAAGTGGTAGAAATACAGTAGGTGAGTAGTAACATGGACCACAGCAATCAGGAGTGGATACAGGATGCAAGGTACACTGGAATCCCTTGTGTTAGCAGAGACAGACTTTCAGAGAGAACTTTACCAGGGCTCTTCTGATTGAACCTGTGACAGGCTGACAGCTAGAGGCTGTCTGTGTTCTCCCATCAGAACCATTCAAGTGTCTGTCCATATCTTGAAAGACAGTTTAAAATAAAAGCTTCTCCCTTTTTACCCAGCAGTTACAAGACAGCCCAGCATGACTTTTAGAAGATCTCTCTCCTCTCCCCTCGTTGACCTAAGCTGGCACAACTACTATAATGATCCTACAGTAGCTGCGAGAGCGAGCACTGTGTTCTGCAATGCTGGTTGCTGGTGGTGCCTGTTAGACTTCTATTACTTTGGTGTCCCAGTGCAACAGGGAGAAGGGAAGTTTGCTGACTGGAAGTCTCTGGTGAAGGAAAGCAAAGCACTGTGCATGGATGGCTGCAAAAACAGACCAGGAGGAAAGTTAAGCTGAGAAATTGCTTTCTTGCTACTTCTGTATTAGAGATTTGATTGAATACACCCCTTAGAAGTTTCCCAGTGATGGAAGGCATTCACTTTCTGAAAGACATTTCTGCTACAGACTTTACACCCCTTTGGGATTATCTGTGATATCCAATTTGGGTATTTCGAAAATGAAGTGCAGGATCTTGCATGCCAGTAAAATGCATGAGCCTTCACCATGCAGTGGAGCATCCAACAGCTAACCAAGACATCCTCTGGTCTAGCTTTAGTTGTTACAGTGTACCCAGAGGAAGGTGCCCTCCTTTCCAAGTCTTCATTAGGAGTGACACCCCCCCCTCCCTCCAAGTCACGAATTATATCAATTTAATAGAGGAAACCCAGGAGCTTCTGAATCACTACTGTTCACACAAACTTTGCACCAAAGTCAGACATCAACAAAAAACCAAACAACCCTCCCCCCCCAAACACTGCACTTCTCTCACATCCTTATCTCCCAACCTCTTTTCCTCTTCTCTCTTGTCCAGCAAGGCACTAGGAAATGGTTCAAGTTTAAGCATTTGCTGTACATTTACATTTAATAAGGCACATCTTTATTTCAATGATGCTGTATTCCTCTTCAGTAAGACCCACACTTTCCTCTATTATTGTGTAGAAAAGAAAGTTAATTTCTCAGGCATGAAAAAAAGACATCTTGCACACACAACAGCCCCAAAACTATTACTCTGTCTCTAGGCCTTAGAGATTAGCACCAGTATAAATCAACAAGAGCTTCAAGGGCAAATCAAAGCAGTATTATGTGACATAACATGCATCAAGGATCCCCCAGTTGTCTGGGATTCTGAAACTTAAAAGCAGCAGAATTTATGCAGTCTTGGAGAGAAGGGCTGTTTGAATATATCTTTTTTTTTGAAAAATATGAAAACATTTATTTTGCATTAGTTAATCACTGGTATTTAATCCCCAGTCTTGACTTGCATGCAGATGTGAAGATTTGCTTATGCATTCATGCTTTAGCAATTTTGCATACAAATAACCAAAAGTAATTGGAATAATTAACCAGATTGCCCAGTAAAGTCTCAATTAAAGATGTAGATGATGAAATACAGCTATTTCTCAATCAGTGGATGGTTGGCTATATTAAATCTTCTCATTAGTCAGCAAAGCCTCTAGGGTATTGAAAACTATAATTGATGTAAATAAATTAATAGCTCAAAGCCCAGTGAACCAATCAGAAATGTTCAGGATTTGGGGGGCTCTTAGCACACGTGGGATCCTCAACCTTCAGAAAACAGATCAGATCAACTCTACTGAGAAGGACCCACTCAGACCACTCACCCTAAAGCTCCAGTTTCCATGTACCTGGTGGTCAGTCAAACAGGAATTGCCTCACCACTCACCTAACTTTCTGTTGCATACTGCTAAGAGCTGTTCTTTCTCTCCAAATTAAGCTCATTAAAAGGTGAAAGACCTGTCTGATACTGCAGCTCTCTCTGAAGCAAGCATCCAGCGAGCCAAGCACTCTACACAAGGTGAGCCCAAGTACAAAGCAAGCCATGCACTTTAGAAACCAAAGCTAATCCTCCCCCGGAAAACTAAGACACACAAAGTTGCAAGCTGCAAGCAAAACCACCTCCCATCTGTTTACACAATTTGCTGACTGTATCCCGGTTATAAAAAACTAGCACTGCCCATGGACAAACAGCTTTGTGTTCCACAGGTATTAAAACATTCATAAAGACATCAAGTCAGGCCATCTAGCCATCCACAGGCAGTACTACTAGACTAATGAGAGCATTAATAACTTAAGGAAAGCAGGGGTCAGACACAAAGCATTGGGAAGTGGCTCTGTGTCCCACAGAAATGAAAAGGGATCCTTAATGACAGACATAGCCTAGTTACTGAGAACATAAACTGTCACCTGTTTGACCCTGGTCTCTCTTCCTTAGTAATACTGCTGCAAAACTGTCACAAGGATAAACTAGAGGTTTTTTGCAGTGTCCACATCTCCCTTGCTTCCTGACTGTGTGGGCCAGGTGAGATGGCAGAATAGATTGGGCATGGCCTCTCCTGTGAGGACGAGAAAGATGGAAAAGCCCCCACACCTCAGACTTTGAGAGACACCTACTTGTGCCACAGTCATACTCTGCTCCGAGGTGACTGACAGACAGCACTACATGACCTCACACACCTGAAACATGGGCAACAATCCTAAAAATCAGCAACATCAGAAATGGCTTCTGACTTCTCGAGCTCTGCAGAGGGAGCCAGCCTGCTTGTTTCTTGACACTATGCAAAAACCTTCTTGCCTTCACTGAAGAGGAAGACACGCCAGAGCAGAAGTTCCCTGCTTCACCAAGGCACAGAAGGCCACTGATCATGCTTACCAGGAGTCCTAGGGGGTGCCCTGCTCGTACCCAGAGTGCTCCAGCCTTCCCCTCAGAGCTGGCTGCACACTACCTACCTCCTTGGCTGGACAACCCGTGGACCCGGGGAATTACGAGGAAAAGGGCTTGTATTGATTTACACAGCACCTCTGCAAAAGGGCAACTGCAACATCATTCACAGCTTCTGTGAGAACACACCACTGCTGCCCTTGGTGTCAAACTAAGTGGCCTGAACTATTAAATCTGGTTTTGCAACAATTGGATTTTAAACTAGTACAAGTTTCTTTTAACCACTTGCATTGTAAGGACTTGAAACCAATGATATGCCATTCATACTTTAGTGTCTGTACTTTTTTTTCCAGCTCCTGGGATGAGACAATTGTGGTTCAGTGTCTGGCAAACCCTCCAGGCAAACCAGAAGGGTAACACCCTGCACTGTTAACTGACTATGCAGAGGACAGGGCAGTAGTGGAATCGGCCCATCAATCCCACACCTCTGCTTCAGCAAAGAGATTTCCAGGCACAGTAAACTGTATGGTGCTGTGGATGTTTGGAAAGGAGGAGAGGACAGCACATTCCCACGATGCTAGAACACTACTGACCACAGAACTGATGACTGCAAACTACAGACTGATGGGTAAAGGCTAATCTCAGCCCTGACTTAATTACCCTGAATGAATCTGCTCACACCAAGTCTGAATTAAGTCAGCCTCCCAGCCTCTAAAGGAAAAGCAGAAGTTGCCATCACGTAGTAGATTGAACTCTGAGAAACTGTAGGGGTGTCTGTGCTAAAAAGATTCTGACTCTGAAGAGGCAAATTTGGAACCTGGTGTCTAAAGGCTCTTAGCAAAAATCTTCACTTGTAAGAATTATGCTTACTTCAAAGCCCTCTGCTAATCTTTCACCTTGAAGATTCAACAGTGAGTGACAAAGGGACTGCAAACTGAATGGATCAGAAACCCGGATTCCTTGTCACCAATAACTACAGTGATATTCCCATCACTTGGCTGCACTTCCACTAGAGCTCATTCCTTTATCAGAGCTATGATTTGGAAAGTCATAATATTCAACCTGTTTGAAATATGTGTTTTGGTTTAGGACACACAAAAAAGGAATTAATTTCATTTTACATTTTGATGCCTTTTTTTTTTGGATTAAATCTTGTGTTTGAGATTTTACTTAGATGGACTTTGGAAGAAAACACCCCTGTGGGAACACTTTAGCAGGTGGTGGAGCAGCTACAGAATATCTTGGAGAGTCCCAGATAAAATCATTGAACATCACACCCACGTGGGAAACAACACAGTAAAAAATAACAAAAGAAAAACAAAAAAGCAGTTTGAATCACATTCAGACTCCTCTAAAAACAGAGTTTCTGTTCCAGTCTCAGCACAGAAGTGGCTCTGGCAAAGCCTTTAAAATTCCACCATCCCCAGAAGAGAAGGATGCAGCATCTTCACAATAAAGACTAGCCTGCTAGTTAACCTTCTCCTGAGATTCTCCCTTTTACCTTCATTAACTGTTTAAAAAAAAGTATTCTTAAAAAAATTTTCTGTAACCCTCCCCAGTAAAAACTATAATTGTAAAATATATCTTTTTTTTTTTTTTCCTCAGTCTTTTAAAGATCAAGATTTCTGTTAAATTTTTCCAAGACAGTTGAGTTTGTGTGTTCAAATATCCACTGCTGTGTTGGAGATGAGGGATTGCAGCTGTTCATAAAGATCTTTCGGTCACTCTCACTGCAGTCCATACAGCTGCTGCTTACTGGATGGTAGAGGGTCTTGTCCTGGAGAAGAGAAATTTCATGTCAGGTTGCTAAGCAGAGAAGCAAAGCTGCTTTGAAACCAACAGAAAGAAGACTTAAAACTCAAGGCAAGCTATTCTGTCACTTGGATGTATCTGAAGTTGTCCCATGCTCCACTGGTTGGCAAATGTCAGGATCCATTCCCAGCCCTTGCAACAGTATCCAGCACAACCCTCACATCTGAGCTGGGAAGCTTTGGAGGCAGTGTGTGGAACCAGGTTCTGCAGCCACAAGCTCCCATCCTGCCACAGTTGCCCTGCAGCACTGTGCATGTGGCCTGCAAGGACCAGGACAGGTCATGTAGTCAAGAATTTACTTACCTGTTGGCCACGAAAGCATTGTCGAGTAGGAGGATGAATAAATCCTTGTCTACTTTTGGCATGACCTGGTATCCAGAACAACCCATTAAACACAGCACACCTCTATGCAAACAGGTTTTGCAAGGGTGTTGCCTCACTGCCAGCTGCAGACAGGGCTGCAAGGAGCATGTCCTTCTGCTTAGCAAGCTCTGGAGAAGCAGTCCTCACCGCTTCTAGGAGGTGGAACAGGGTAGTGACCTCTTTCTAATCAAGGGTAATTAATGGCACAATAATAACAGATTGTCTGCAGGTTCTCTTATGACAGCTACATGAAGAGGAGGAATAAACTCTAAGTGTGACATTTTAGGGAAAGTCCAGTGCCTACCTTAAATGAAAAGACACCTATGGAAGCACACACACTCACTTTTCTGTATCTCCAGAGCTGGTTCCCCTTCATTCCATGGCAGTCATAGAGGGTCACAGGGCTGCTGTGGGAAATGGCATCAAAACAAAACTTCTTGGTATGCTGAGGATCCCCCGGACGGATGTCTTCTCTCCAGCTGAATGTGAATACCTGCCAGGACAAACAGGACCCTCAGGATGGTGGGTACTGGGCATGGTGCTGTCACCAGCCGTATGACATTCCCTTCTCTGCCCACAGGATGAGGATGGCTTCAGGGAAAGGACAGTATCTTCTGGAGAAGAAACTACTTCCACCTCTGGGGACAAGGACTGCTGACTAGAGGAGTCGGTAAGAGCTACCCTGCGGACTGCCACACAGCATGCCAAATGAGATGGTGCTGCTGCAAACTGCCAAGCTAGTTAGCTTGGGTACTAATAGGAGCCCTGAATGTCTCTGCAATGCAGACATACATCACAGAGTAAGTGAGCAGCTGACCAATTACTGCACTTCACAGCTAGCAAAACAGACAGAGAGCTACAGGAGCTCCGAGTTAACCTGGCAGCAACCCCCCCAATCTGCACAGGCAGCCTGCAGTCACCTTGAGAAGTCTCTGTCCCACACCCTCTGGGAGAAGAGACCAGGAGACCACAGTTCCCAGCCCACTCTGCAGGAGTGTTGAAGGGCCATCACGAGGGCAATGCTTTCTGCTGCTCTCTCCTACTGCCCTGTAGTGATCTGCCAGTGAAAGTACTGCCACACACATGCCCTGTGCCTTGCACTGCCTCTGTGGCATTTTGGTTTTGGCCACAGCTTGAGAGAGTAGTGTGGTCAAGCTGCATTCCTCAGGGTGATGATCATGGCTTGGCTTATGACATGTTTTAAGCACTGTAGGACTGAATCCCACAACAGATAAACTTGTTTAAAGGTAAGCACTGCTGTCAAGCTTTTGCTTTCTGCTTTGACAAGGACAGTGTCTCTCTGGCCAGGGTGCAAGTGTCCTCTGACCAGCACTAGCCAAGGTCATTTTGCAGGGCTACCAGCCAGCTCACCTCTCAGTCCCTGAGGGGAAGGGCTCTTCCCATGGGCTCCTTTTGGAGCCAGGTGTAGGAACGGTCCTTTCTTCAGAGAGATCTCATGGGGCAGTCAGACCACAAATTAGCAGGTGTTACTGTTTGAGGCAGTGTGGCCAAAGTCTTTTGCATAAGGAAGTGGGAAGTGACTTTTTTTCTGTGTCTCTTGTAATTACCACAACTATTTAGGCTAAGTGGTAGATAGGAGTAAAAAACACATTCTCATCCAAAACATAAGGCAACACTAATTGTTCAAGATCCTCCTGACACAAAAGCAGCTTAGTTTGGACTGTGCCTGAGAAAATTGGCTTAGTTTCTAGTTTTCATGCATCAAAATTGATATGTAACAACCCTCCATCTCCTACTACTGAAGCCATTCCCCTGAAGAGTTATGCATGGCTCTGTAATAGAGGCATTGTTTTCTTGATCTTTTTTTTCAGCTCAGCTGCTACAGTTTAGACAAACTAATATTTCCTTCCCTTCTGTTACAATAAAGCTGTCGTTTCTGGCACCTTATATGTTGAGAAGGGGAATCTATAGCCTGGACAGTTTCATCTCTCTCCAGCAATGGTTGGGTGTTTATAATGCATTTGCCTCCTGTCAGAGGGATGATAGTAAGCGGTTATTGAATGCTCCTGCAGGCTCATTAATATGCATGATGCTCCTCTATCACTTCTTTCAGCACAACCTTTGAAGTTAATATTCACTTTGTTACATATTACAGCTGCCTTGTTACCGGTTTCTTTTATTATTTTGGCATATTGTTTTCTTGTGCTTTCTTTTGTTCACTCTGCAAACTTCAAAGCAGAGGTAAAAGCTCTGCACCAAGTCTGTCAGGCTCCAGACCTTGCCACATGCACAAGCCACATCCTTCTACAAGCCCATCAAATATAAATAGCAAATGAGCCTTGGGGTGCACAGCACCCTCTGTTCATCTGACAGTTCTGCAACAGCCTTCCTTCTCAAACATTTGTTCTTGGAACTTCTCCCTCTCCAAAATTTACAGGACAATGATTTATCTGAGAGACCATTACCTGAACGTTGTTCCATGCTGCCTCTCCTCTGTCCTTCACGCAGTTTTCCAGCCTCAGTGGGGATCCCAGGGCTCCATGCTTAGTATCCACACACAATCCAGTTCCTACGTTGCGTATCTGAAATAGTAAATTAGTCCCTGAATCTCCTACTCTGCCAAGTGACAGGAAAGAAGGCTTAAACTGCAGCAAATAACAGCACTATTTGTAGAAAGACAGTTTCAAGATTCCACACTTAACTATGTATCTGAGCTGGCAAATAACAGCTAGAAGAACTCAAGGTGGGACCCATCACCAGCTGTGCAACAGCCTCCAGGAGACAGCAGAACCCACTAGCCACAGGGCCGCAGAGCCCACTGTGCTGCGTGTAACAACCCATGACTTCAGTCCTGGGTGATTCTTTTCCCAGAACACATCAGACTGTAAAAAACATGGATGGTTTTCCTGGCTTTCTGGTGGGAAAGCTAAGGAGCAGAGCAGCTCACCACAGTTGTGCAGCTATCTCTCAGCTGCTGCCCCTGCCTAGAACTCCCTGTCAGCATGTTCCACCTTCTAAATACGCAACAGGCAGAACAAGCCACGTCTGTTCTCTCTGTAGCTGTGCACTAACAGCTCCTAAGAGCTGCCTTTGATCAGGCCAGTATAACAGTAGAGGAGCTCTGGTCTTGACACATTTCAAGCAGACCTTCAAACACTCGGTTGCCACCTTACTCACAGCAAACTGGAGCACCAAAACCAAACCACAGCCTGTTTGCCACCGCAGATCTCAGAGCACAAACTTGCCTCTCCCCAAGCAGCTGCTGGAGGCTCCACTGGGGGGTAAAACTTTGGCAAATCCCAGGCGACCTCGTTCATGAACCACTTGAAGCTTTTGCAGTTGAGGTTGTTGCGAAGTTCCTTCTGGGCTGCGACATCCCCAGCAGAGAGATGCCGGTACTCTGGTCTGCGCTGGTATATGTACTCGGCGTACTCATCCATCCACACCTCAGCCACTCGCTTCAGGTTCTGTGGGGGTGACAGCCACGTGGGAGAAAGAAAGAAAAACCCCTGAGAAGGCTCTGCACAACCTAGCATTTAGCTACATTAGCATTCAGAACAGCTCTCGTGGTTTTGCTCAGGAAAGGATTTTCATTCACATCCACTCTTTCTCTGCCACTTCAGGCCAAAGATTATTTTTATTATTCTCTAGTTCCAAGGGACTTTTAGAAAGATATTTTCAGCTAAGGTCAAAATAGAATCTTGGCACTTGGCCATTATATCTAGCTTTTGGTGGCTAAGAAAAACATTAATCAAAAGTTGGTGTTTCTTCCTCTTTTTTTTTTTTTTTCCCTGTAAAGAAGCTAGTCAGAAAATGATTCTGGTAAGTACCACTGGACATTCAAAAGTCTCTGACAAAAAGCTGTTTTCTTAAATCCTTCTTACTGCATCTTTTTATCCACCTAGGTATGGGATTTATAGTATTCCCTTCTGGAAAGCTTCAGTTCACAATATTGTTTCTAATCACTGTTTTTCTGTTTCCTTGGTCAAAAAGCTGTTTAAGAGAAACTCTGAGGTACTGCTGGAATACTGAGCTTGGAGGTGATGACCCTTCTGAATAGCAGCTGAGGGTTTAATTCCTGGCAGCAGTATACTTCACCTATCCCTGTAAAGCTTAATCCACTGTGCAATTCCAAGACAGCAGTGAACACCACCCCCTCAAGGTACTTGCCCTACGGCTCGTTACAACACACCCAAGTGACTGTTGGACCCTGGACTGTTCTCTGGAATCATCAGGTAGTTTTTTGGAGCCACACAGTAACATGCCATGACTTCACTGACCCAAGAGCACTGCCCACCTTGCGTGAAGGTGGTCAGTCTGGTGGTGGCCATTTACTACTAAACAAAATTAGGACATTATGAACGAGCAGCATGCTGACCCTGCCCCAAATGCAGCCTGCACACAAGAGGTGTTCATCTCAGGGTGTCTGTACATTTTTAGATGCCAAGGAACAGCCCTCCCTCCACCTGTTTGCCATCTCCTTCCAGCACTGTGGGAGTATGCAAGAGCCAAATGCCAAATCAAAAGAAATATAGCTCCTTGCTGAAGAGATGGCACAGACAGGAAAGCACTCTATCCTTCTGACAGGTCATTGCTGGGCTGAGTAATAAATCCAAATCTATAACTAGGGCAACGGTATAAAACTGGGAAAGATTTTAACACTGTGCAAACCGTAAGACTGCAGGACAGCAAGGTACCTCTCTGTGTTTCACAGCCTTCCTGCTCCTGTAATTTTCTTCTCCCAGCAGAGGGCAATGCAATCCCTTCTCAATTTGGAAATTCTCTGGAGAAAGCTAGTGCATGATAGGCAAAAGCTCTTTCCTCTTTGGGCTACACTAGATTAGGAAATAAGATGGCACAGAATGTTCCATCATGGAAAATTACAGCTTGCCCATTCAGTGGTCTGTGATGCTTGAAGCTGAGAGGTCTTTCAATCACCAAAACACAATCACCACGCTGAAGCTTGCTGCTCTTGGACAGCACAGCTATAAAATGACTGAAGTATTATACAGATAAAGCCATACCTTGTTTTTATTGGTGATTCCATAGCCAGCACCTGATCTCAAAGTCCCTTCCCACCACCGAGCAATGGCTGATGTCTGGAGCACGGTAGCTGTCCGCACATGAGCGTGCAGCTCCCCTAGCCTCTCTTCCCTTTGTGCTACATCCCCCACCTCTGCAAAACTGCTCAACTGGACCACTGGACAAGTACAATTTATGGACTACATTTGCCTGCATTTGCCTCCCATCATGGAGTGAGAGGAGGCAACAGCATGGTCATACTACAGTCAGGCATCTGTCGTGGGGAAGGTGATTGCTACTTACTCTTGCCAGGCTGACTCCTGTTGGAACCTTGTATGGAACATATTTTCTGTAGATATGACCAACTCTAGAGCAAGGGATGTCCTCCATGCGACCCCCACACATCCATACCTGTGGAACAGCAGACAGAGATTCACTCTTGGTTATATAGTGAAAAAAGAAGAAAAAAAAAGGAAAGGCTTTCAAGTTATGAAAAAACTTAACCCAGATTTTTTACTTTAAAGTACACTCTCTCACAAACACTCTCCCCTCCTTGATTTAGTCTGAAATCTTGTAACTACCTGCTTAGAGCCATGCAGCAAGCCTTGATTTAGCACAAGTATTATCAAGCCCAATGGCTAAACAGTTCAATTTTGCATTCTTTAGAGAAAAGAACAGGAAAAAAGCCCAAACCCAAGCACCCAGAGATGATCACACAGCACATTTTAAATGGATATATATTATTACAGCAATAGTAAACACAAAGTTAAACTGGACTGCCAGATAAGACCTGGGTGTAGGTTTTACAACACTGCTGTAAAAGGGAGGCCATCTCTGTAGCAGAGGTCATGTGTTATGCATATCACCCAGAGAATTCATGAGTGTTCAAATGGAAACCAGAAGAAACTGCTACTTTTTCCCATGGTTATCACTGCTCTTGTACAGTTTCATTGCTGACATGCACTCATTGCTTTTGAAGCCTTACAGTGAAGTAGAAATCCATGCCTGGTGAAAACATAATTAGCTTTAAAAACAGCCCTCAGGAAGTCAATGGAATGCACTGCTAGTTGAAGACTACTACCTTGAATGCTTGGTTAATGTCCAGATTAGGCCCAGAAGTTTCTTTTCCCATCTGGGGAGGTTTTAGTCTGTGCCAACACCCTGCAACAACTTTCTTTTATTCCTTATTTATAGCATGGAATAATTTTGTCTCGGTGAAACTAAAGGAGCTGTTTTCTGAACCAGCCAATCTACTTCATTAGGTTTAAGAAATATATTCATACATGCTTCCCAGAGATATCTAATCAATACTTAAAGAAAAAGTACCCTTGAGTATGCAAAACAAATGACTTTCCGAATTCTTGAAGCACGACACCGCCTTGCCCTTCATTCCATCCCCAGATCTTATGTCAATGCCCTGAAGGCAGCGATACTTAAGCAAGTGTGCTGGTGCAGCAGGCTGATGCAGTGTTCTTGATCCCTCCATTCACTGTGGCTAATTTGAGCCACCACAGTTCACTGTACAACGAGCTTAGTCAACAGCTTCACACATAGCAGGCAATTCCATTAATATTCTGCGCTGACAATATTAAATACTTAGCTTGGAAGAGAAATATTTAGCCAAGGCTGCTGCATAATTATTAGCTCTGACACTAAAGTCCTCTGGAGTTTCAGCTCTGTCTAGTGGCCCTAATAATTATAGCCATTTGCTGACTGCGTATAACTTAATGGAGGTTGGTTGCTCTCAGTTAGAGAAATATTTTTCTCAGCCAACTTCTAAAGTTCAAGGTACTTAATTACATGTCGTTATGGTGAGAGAGACAAGAAGAAAGTTGACAAACACTCCTACAGAATTTCATTCCTTTTGTCCCTACAGTGTCTTGAGAGGCTGATACAGAAGAGATGAAGATGAAAAAAAAAAGAAACTAGCACTCAGCTTCTGTGAAGTTTCTGGAGGAATTAGAAATGCTTCTTGTTCCATAGCTGCTGTGCTTTTTGCTGCAGAGGGCCACTGCGTGATTTTGCTGCTAGGATATTAACAGGTAGGCTGAGAACACAAGAATTTTGGGCTGGCTTGTGTCTCTATGACAGAAATGGTTTGTGCAAGGCTGTAACAGCAGCAACAGATCTGGGAGCAATAAAAAAACCCTGCAGGCACAGCTGAAGACAGCTACAGCTCAGTTGCCCAGACACACACGCTCCTCAAAACCCAGTGTTCTTACCCTGTGCATTGTACCCTGATCATGAAAGCCGTATCAGCTCACAAGCAGCTCCCTTTTGGTGTAACCCAAGCCTGAATGAACACACCAGCTTGTTATCCCTGCTGCCTGCCCCGAGGATGCCTCACCCTCCCTCGATCCCTAAAGAAAGGCTTGTCGTCAGGCCACCGCGAATACACATCTCCTCTGGAAGCACAACCTCCCTGAGCACGGTGGGAAAGAGCCCTGCAGTCACTCAGCACGGTGAGAAACAGAGCCCTGCAGTCAGTCAGCACGGTGAGAAACAGAGCCCTGCAGTCAGTCAGCACGGTGAGAAACAGAGCCCTGCAGTCAGCACGCAGCTAGAGAGGAGAGCACCCTCCTTGCACGGAGGATGGATGCTGAGAGGCGCTACTACGGATGGCACGCATCCACGGAGTGGTACACTGGGGAGGCAGCTGCATGGGAACCCAGGCAAAACTGATGATATGCTGGGCCAAGAGCTCCAAGCTGGTACAAGACTCCAGACACAGAAGATGACATTACACAAACACATGTAATGACATGATAAGAAAAGCTACTTAACTGAGTTACCAAACAAGTAAAACCTAAGATCAGTTTTTATGTGCTCTTCTCCTAATCATCCTTCATCCCAAATGATGCCACAATTGCCAGTGCTGCATGGAGGCAATGGAAAGCTTCCTAATTCCTAGTAGAGCTTAGTGACCCCTTCAAGGTACTTTGCCAACTCAGTGCCTTTTTAATATTGTCTCATGCTGCAAGTGACAGTGTGGCACTTGCAGTACAAATCTAATTTTAAAAGCATGCTTTCCATTCATTCATTGCTGCTTTGATTTATTTTATTAGTGAGCTGCTTTGTGTGGTGACAGAACTCATTACAACCTCCATAAAGACAATTACCAGTCCTTATCTATAAAACTGGAGGAAGAGGGAAAGAGCGTGACACGCATCGGTAAAACACAGCTAACAAAAGCATTAGGGACTTGGAGTTAAAGGTCAGGGGAATCACATCCAAGGGTCTGTCAAGGAGTAACTGCAAGTGGAGCAAACCCAAAATAGCTGCATGCTAGCAGAGAGAACACTTTCACTGGGTCAGTGGTATTTGACTGTTTTTAAACCAGGGTACAGGTATGATACACCAGAACTTTCACTGCTAAAAATCTGTGGGGCAGCACCTTGTGCCTTCGTGACACTGACTGTCACTTATTGTGTTCTCCTTTGGACAGGACAGCCAGTTTCTTTTTTCTCCTGCTGTTTTACAGAGGAATGAGATAGTGCCCAATCTCCCTGGCTGACATGAGAGTAAACATCAGAGTCTGAACTTGACGCATTTAATTTCAATCAGTGGTTTACTAGAATGCCGTAAGAACAGGAATTAAAGCTGGTCAGGCAGGCAGTGCTTTACACAATGATCTAATCAGTTCTCATTAGGAGAGAACAGGAAATTTCTCTTCCTCCTCAAGCAGAATTTTGCCAATCTACATTTTGAGTTAGCAACTGACAGATCTTTGGAATTAAGAAAAAACCTGGCTACACCGAGGTCAATGAGCAAATTGTAACAGATTTTTCTAAGGCCACAATCTCACCCTAATAATAAAACCACATATAAGAAGTAAAATAACAACACTCGTGATTATTTCCATCTTCTCAGTGGCCTGGAGAGCTGTAACTCCATATTCATAAAGCAGCTCAAGAGCCTTTGAATCACCAGTGTACTATGAAAGCAGAAGATAATATGCCACCTATTCTCTACATGGGAACGTTATGCTGATCCAATTCCCTTTCTGCAATTTCAGAAAATGTCCTGTACAGCAACTGAACCTCTCTAACACATGATACTCTACCACAGTTGGTGTGTGAAGGTAATTACCTGGCTATACTAGGTTTGTGGTTTCCAAAGGCTGCACCATGATGAGCCAATGCCTCCCAAGAGAGAGGAAAAACCACAAAGGAACGAGTCAAGCCCTGAAATGAAAGCTGCTTCTGCAAGCTGCAACAGAAATAAAGACCATTGGATGGATCGATGGAGAGAAGCTGCCTGAGCACACACTGAAAAGTGGGAAGGACACAGTAGATAAGTCAAGGGTGTTCTCTACATAACAGAGTAGGTGAGAGGATGAAAGCAAGGGCAACTAATAATTCCGGGAAACAGTAATCCTCTGCACTGTAAGCATCAGCTGCTGTTGCAGCTGGGTCTTACTGCTCTATAAAAGATTAAGGTAGCTCAAAAGGCACCGGGATCTGTGTGTTTGCACAGGGCCTTCTCACACAACACACACCAGCATGGCCCCTTCTTACTGTCTGGAGCATTTTAGAGGAATGATAGCACTTTCCAAGAGTCACGTTTCAGAGTGTGGGGGGTCCAGTTTCCTGCTGCTGCTTGGTGGGAAGCCACGCTGGAGAACCAAGCACATAAGTTGAACAGAGGCCAAAAAATCAAGTCAATGGTCTGAAACTGATCTCTGCACCACCAGATAGGAAGGGAGGGAAAAATAAAATAATAAATCTACCCTGTACTGAATCTGAGAGCCTTAGATTTAAGCAGCATGTGCTGGCTCAAAAAAAACCCCAAACCTACAAACCCCCACAAAAAGAAAGCAGCAGAAAGCCCAGCCTGTTTCAGTGTGGACAAATGTGAGCTGCTGGAAAGTGGTGTGAGTATGTGCCTGGAATAAGCAGCGGTGGCTCACAATCAGCACTGACTTCAGTGATACAACAAGAAATGCTGTCAGAAGTGATCCCTTGGCAGCTGCACCAGAACCACGCACCTGCCAGGAGGCCAGTAGGATAATGCAAATCAGAGATGTGCTGCTGACACATGGCAAAGGAGCTGCATGCATTAGATATGCAAACGGAAGCTATGGAGCACTTGGATTTGTTGAGAACATGCAACATGTTTTATGCTATAGAAATTGGGATAAGCAGTGCTTGTTGATGCTTTGGGAAAAGGATCTGGAAGAATGCAGTGATCTAGAGCAGTGGTTGTTCCCTATTGCTGAAACAAAGAGAAAGACAATGAGTATTGCCCATTGCTCTAGTCTCCCTTAATTGTTCTCTCCAGAACAACCGTCCATATGGCTTGTTTGCACCAAGCACTTTGAATGTTACAAAGGCTTTAAAATCTCTAAGCTACAGAACAAGCATTTCTAAAACTGACATAATATATCACTTAGCAAGGGACATTCCCAATTCACACTGTTTCTACTTGAAGTACAATGTACAATTAAAAGATTGAGGACCACACCACTCAAGATCCAAGGTACAAAGTACATCTATATTTAAGCCTATACAAATCAGACAACACTTCTTCCTCTTCTGTTTCCCCTTGCACCCAAAAAAACAAAGACTGTTTATGGAAGGAAGGCATGAAGCAGTTTAGTGAGGATTACATGAGCCAAACAGAATAGAAACCATAAACATACTGAAAAAGAGGTAACACAATCACAAGTGAAATTGAGCTGTGCTGGCTTTGGTTGGGAGACAATTTTCTTCATAGCAGCTAGTACAGGGCTGTGCTTTGGATTTGTGCTGAAAACAGCATTGCTAATGCAGAGATGTTTCTGTTGGTGCTGAGCAGTGCTTACACAGAGCCGAGGCCTTTTCTGCCACTCACCCCACCAGTGAGTAGGCTGGGGTGTGCACAAGGTGTTGGGACAGGACACAGGATGGACAGCAGAAGCCAGTTGACCCAAGGGATATTCTGTACCATACAGCATCATGCTCCTTCTACAACTGGGAAAGCTAACTGGGAGGCAGGATCACTGCTAACAGACTGGACACCAGAATGTCTTTTTTTTTCTTTTTCCCCTTCTGCAGGTAATAAGCAGTTGCATTTGTGCATCACTTCATTTAGCTATTATTATTCTCTTCATTTATTATCCTATTAAACTGTCTTTATCTCAACCCTCAAGTTTTTGTGTGAGGTTTTTATTTATTTTTTTCATTCTCTTCCTCATCCTACTGGCTGGGGGAAGGTAAGTGAGGGGTTGTGACATCCCGAGTCACCAGCTGGGGTTAAACCATGACAGGAGCATCGATAAGTGCTGTACAAAGTAGCATTTGCAGAAAGGAACAGTGTAAATGCTTCATATACACTACTCCAAATTAACTACATTAATCTCAAATAAAATGAAATGGCTACATAGGCAGCAGAAAGTAGTATTTGTTGAGAATGCAAGAGAATTCAGAAAGCCAGAGCTATTAAGTTGTGTTTAGAAGAGGAAAGACACATTGCCACTTTAAGTATTTAATTTTGAATACTTGAACTTTCGAGCGCTTCAGAAAGGTACAAAATACTAGAAAAACCTATAAAGAGGAGAGGCATGGAACTGAGTCCCAAAATGCAAAAAAATACTCTCAAGGAAGTTCAGTGAACAGAGAAACTAGTGCTGTGAGGTCATGTCAGAGAAAGGAAAGGTAACAAGTGCCAGACAGAAATAGCTCTGCGTGCTTGTTCACCCTTTCTCCCCAATGCAAGACTGAGCTTGAAGGTCAGCATCTGGTGACCCACCAAGGTGGAGGAGAATGAGGAGGAGAATGGTTCTTACACCATGCAGACCTGGAGAGCAGTCTGCCTGGAGCGTTCTGCAGGCTATGTTCATGGGAAAATGAGGCTCTTTTGAAGAGGTATAACACCTACACATAAAATTCAATTCTGCAATCTTTACATTGCATCTCATGATGACCTGAAACATGAAGATTCCTAATTTGTGGAAGTACTGGGGGTTAAAGGCACCAAGCAATTCTGGATATACACAAGAGAGGGAAGAAGCATGTGCTTTCTGCTTGAATATGGAATTGATAGATGGACTCCTTTTCCACTCCAGAAAATTTCTGATTTAAGGTATTGGGAAGACCCATAAAACTGCAAACCAGCAGTTAGCATTAGAAAGCCTGTTTCTAAAGTTCACCTGAATTGTTTTGTGCTCCAGCATGCTATGTTTTCTTGTGATTTTTAGTATACAAGTCATGCAAGGAGCAAGGTTTCTATTAATACAGTTTGTTCCATCCTCTGGCTAAATATTTTCTGAGGTGCTAAACACTGATGGCTTCTCTTCAGTCTGAAAGGAAGGAAGCAGAGCCAGCTGATGACAGAAATATCCATGATCTCAAAACAGAAAGGCAAGAGACTCCTAAATAAACTGTTTATTTCCAGTCTCTCAGCAACAGAGCCCTGGATTTTAAAAAAGGCAAAAAACTGTAAAGCACAGTCCATACATGGCTAAAAAAGAATATGCTTAAGGAGAAAAAAAAAATAATTCACTCCTGGTGAGCCTCAAGGAGGCCATATCTGATGCAATGATCAGAGACCATCAGGACAAAAGAGTATGTGCACACACAACTCTCAGGCACAGGAATGGATTCTCTGTTAAAGCCAGGCTGTAAATTTGGCACACTTCGAATCTGAATTCCCATTAGATAATAAATAATGTGAAAGCAGGTACCCCACATCTACACCCAGAGCTTTAAATTATTTGACAGTGCCCCTTTAACTACAAAATCTCAGTCTACTTCTAAAGGTAAAAACATAGCTCTAAGCTCACCAGGAAATGTCATAGCTTCATAAATTCTATGAACAAACCTTCTATTCTTGCAATTCCAGCAGAATTATTAAATCTATCAGCCACAGATGAATGTATCAATTTATCTTAATTTCTGAAAATACACTGAGCCTCTTTCAGTTAAAACTTCATTTTTCTGTTGCACAATGAAAGAAAAAAGGGGGTCTTTGCAGAGATTAATTAAAGCAAATTTATCCCTCCATAAATTACCATCTCTGGACTGAAATAAAACACAGCGTGTTTCAGAGAGGATAAGCAAACAGATGAATGAAGTGGTCTTATTTCCTGCAAATCAAGCAGTGTGACTGTCTGCTGTGGCACTGCAGACAAAGGGCTTGCCCAGCCACTGTCATCACTCTGGGAAACCCACGTTTTCAAACAAGGGCCAAGGAAAAGAGGCTGAATACTGCTGCTGCCCCTCCTGCAGAGGAGGACATTGTTACACGATTTCATTACACACAACACAAAGAATAAAGGGCTCTAACCATACCAACATCTCCAAAGAGGGTGGCCCCACTCTGTCCTTCCTGCTACTGCTACAGAGGACGAGGGACCTCTGATGTGACTTCATTACTTGGGGATTTTTTGTAAGCAACCAGTGGCAGGAAAGGCAGTGACTGGAAAATACTGCCACTGTTTGCAGTACACAATATGCATGTGTGGCAGTGCAGTTGCTGAACACAGTTTGATGTGTCTCTGAATTGCATAACTGGATCAAGAATTAGGAATCCCTTTTGTGTGAGATTGGCCACGACTTCTTTGTTGGCAAGAGAGATGAGGAATTGTAGCCAAAGATAAACTGTGTGCTACATTACATTGCTACCATCTTCTAGCCTTGTGCTGAGGCCAGCTCTCTCAGTTCAATGGCATTCAGACACCTGTAAGGTTGTGTGCTCAACTACTGGCCCAGACAACGTTTAATGTAGAAATCTCTATTTACTCCTGGCTATGGAAGGGATTCCTGCCACTGAAGAAGAGCCACTGGCCTTCAATGGTCTTGGATGTTCCAGTGGGTTTCCCTAGAGGGGATTTCAGAATGTCATATTCCAAGATAATGCAGGTACCAGTGGTCTTCATTGGGCACAGTGACAGCTTACTGTTAGTGTGCATCTCTGGTCAGCTGTCTAACTCTTATTTTAAAGCCCTCAACTGAACAGCCTGGTCCATCAGTAACAGAATTGTCCCCAAGCCAGGCAGATAATGATCTGAAGTCATTGCCAGCAACAGCGTTGTTACTCCAATTGTTGAAGATTTCTTACAGGGTAATTAATGCTCTCAGTTCCTTGCAGCCAGGAGTCAGATGGATTGACTATAGCCAGTAAGTTACTCTCATCTCTGGAAACTCAAGCTCAGGACTGAGGCACTCAACTGGACAAATGCTGAGATCCTGATGAATCCTCCTTCACTTAAGAAGGAGAGTATTTAATCTTCCTGCCAGGGTGAGTATGAAGAAATCTAACACTCAGAGTGAGAGTATGCCAGCTGACTTACCCTTGCTGGGAAAAGAGATGCATCTGGAGCTGTGACCACAGAATGGGGACACCTTGGCTAATCCTGCTCCGAAATGGACCCTCACAAATGACTGGTCACATCTCTGCTGTTTCTTCTGTGTACTATCTTACAATTCCCAGCTTTTTGCCTTTAGTCACACGCAAAAAGCAAGGACAATATCATCCACATTCTGTGCCTCAGAACCATTCTTACTTTAAAAAGAAAAAAAAAAGTAATTTCCAGAGAACATAGCTCACCTTAAAGGATATTTCATACTGCTCTCCTCCCCATATCTCCAGACCTGCATCATACCCTCCCAGCTCCCAGAACCACTTCCTATCGACTGCAAACAGTCCTCCAGCCATTACAGGAGACCTTGAGGAAAAACCAGACTCCATATTACAAACACATTCAAAGATACAGATCTCTAGCTAAACATTTAAAAAACAATGCAAGAGTTGACAAATATTCTTTTCGCCACCCAGTGTTCCCAGTGCCTCTGCAGCCCTGTCAGAGCATCAACCAGTTGGTTTTGAATTATCTACTAATTTCCCACTTGCAAATGAGGAGGACCAGATGAGGCTCCCTTCAGAACCAGTCAATGCCCCTCCTCCAAACAGGCAGGAGAGTTCCCTGTTAAGCAACAGGACACAACCTCTCCTGGAGGGACCCATATGCTGCACATGTGGTGCTGTCTCAGTAGTATGATCAAGTCATTGAGCATGACCTCAAAAGGTGTTTCTTTGGGGTTTTTTTGGAATGCTGCAGAAGTATAAAGGACAGCAGAGCTGTCTCAATGTTGGCAAGCACAGCAACAGCAGAACATAATTTGATCAGAGATTTACTTCTTTGATACACTGCAATCATCAAATTATGTAAATGCTGTAATTATTCTGCTAGGTTTTCTTCCCCCACACCTGGGAATGACACATAAGCCACTATTGGCCTGTTGTTTTTGGCAGGGAATTAGGTATATTAAGTCACATTTGAAAGATCTCAGTAATAAATGACCACATCAAATGTTACACATTACAGTTTTAAATGAAATGTTAACTTCTGCAGGAATTAAGATGACAAAAAGTAGCAATGAAAAGGAGGGTGTTCACAGCTACTACACAATGCATTTCTTTTAAACCAACAAAGTAAACACCTGCAGGTAGCTTAACACCAGCTTCTGACTTCTACTACACGGAGGTGTAAACCAACCTGTAACAGGGTGTTACTTTGTCAGGCAGCTCTTAGCACGCTGGATTTCAGTAACTTACTCAAAGGGATCACTGGGATCAGGTTTCTGTAACTCAGGAGGAATAGGGATCCTCTTGTAATACATCTCCCAGTCAAATGCACCTCGCATGGCGTCTCCAGCCTGAGTCTCGTATCCGAAGTGGTCGTGGTCAATCACATCAATCATAGGGCAAACGATAGTCTTGCGGTTTCGGGCAATGCGATCTAAGATTGGAGAAACACGTCAGAAAGCCTGCACCAGCTGGTTCCTTTGACCATGACATTACAGAAGAGAGCAGCAAAATATGAAGTTGTCCAAAAGCAACAAAGCTTTCTTCCCACTAGTGCTCTTTTGGGTAGATGTTCCAATATGTATCAATTTATCTGGTATTTCTGCAATACTGAGATATTCACACTAGAACTATTGAAATAAGAACACCAGACACTCAGGCTACAGTGCCCACCACTCAGAAGCAGAACAGAAAGACACAGCCACACTACCAGAGATAGCTAAACCACCAGGTTTAAACCATACAAATCTCATATTTAGTTAACAGTCCTTATTTCAATGAGTGACCGGGACATGAACCCTTTCTGCACTGATTCAAAGCCAGGGCAATAACCCATTGTACCACCTAGATTTAATTGCTATGCCAGAATCTGGCAGGAAGCAATTCAGACTAATGGCATAACTACTCTCAGCAGGCTCAAGAAATGCAAGTGTACCTCCTCCCCTGAACATTTTCTTCCAACCAAATAATACAAGACAGGATTAATTCCTGCATAAACATCTGGAACTTCTTAAATACTTTATTACTGAGACAGTCTCTTGTTGGAAGTTAACTTTCAGAGCAGAGGCGACAACCGATGCTTCAGCTTCCAACGCACGTCGACCAGAAATCCTTTCTATGCTTTGAAATTAAAGCATACTCTACGTGTTCTCATTTAAATGGCATCTGAGCTAATTCTGTCCTCCCTCCCCAGGGCTCAAGATGCTGCAAATGTTTTACACTATTACCAGACACAAACTGTAGTGAAAGCAATATTGCCATCCAACAATCCTGCTGACAAATCTGACTGGTTTTTTTCTCTGAAATCTCCACTTGACTACCATTGCCACAGTCACACCTTGGAGAGCTTTGACAGGTCACTGGCAATGGGGTTGCAAAAGAGTTTGGTACTGGCCAGAGGCATACAGGTACCAGAGACAGAAGGCACTGTCCTTTCAATTAGTCATCCTTGACAAGAATTGACATTGTAAAAGTGATGCCTCCTTAAAGATGAAGCACTGCCTTGGAAAGGGCTTAACATGTTCGACAAATACATACCAGCAGCTGTCATTCACAAGAAGTATCTTCCACAGGCTTGCAGACTATGAAGTTAAATATAGTTATATATGAGAAAAAAAACAACCCAACCACCCTAAAAGCTATTTCAAAAGTGTACGTAAAGATTGTTTCTGTACCATAAAGCAATTCCTCTCTGCGAGCTGCTGAATGATCACATGATAGTTTACTCATCTAGCAAGTTGTAAATTATTTAAGATTTCATTTAGTGAGTATACCGATGAATATGATCCCTGCTCTTTAATTAAACAAAGCATATGACAGGGTTATTGTACAGTGCAGGACTGGCTCTAGAACAGGAAAAAAGTCTTGTATTAAAGGCTACAAGTTGCCAACAATTCACCTAAGTTTTGTGGTTGGTTGTTTTTCATTTGTTTTCCCTTTTAAGACATTTCAAATTCCTTTTGTTCACTTGCAGCATGAGGGGGAAAACAGCAGGTGGGAATAAAACCAATTCAACACCAACATCTGTGTTGGTCTTCAGCCAGGGACAACACCACACACTTACCTAACAGGGGTGGCAGCCAGTTCACATTGGCCTCACAATGGGAATCCAAGAAGGTGATGACATCCCCTATAGCGACAGAGGCCCCCAGCATTCGAGTTCTTATCAGCCCTTCTCTCTTTTTGGTTCGGAGGATTCTTACGTTTGGGAACTGGGCCATATAATCTTCCAGGCGTTTCTTCAGGTGCTCTATGTGGAAATGAGAATTTTAAACATTGCAACAACTGATTTCTTGAAAACAAACACAGTTCCTTCTTTATCAGGTGATGTCGTCTCGAAGTAGGTTCTGATCAGTTAACAAATACAGTAACAGGAAGAAAGAAATAATAGTTTTATTTAAATCCAATGTTTAAACAAAACTTCTTAACCAAGAATTCTGAAAAGGCTCCAAAACCTTAGGAGCAATAAAAAGCCAAAAAACAAAACCCAAAAAGAAGGAACTAGAAGATGGAGAGGTGCAGGATGACAAAGAAAACAGCAGAGGAAGGTGAAAATGGATAAAAAGCCAGCCAGCAGACATCTGGGAGAACTTTATCAGAGTTGACTGCAGGGATTCTCAGACACTTCTTCAGAAAAGATCCGTGACAACCTACTTTCAGAAGTAAACTGCACCCAATGCATTTAAGTCATGTTCAGTTTCTTCAAAACACAAAATATGAGCAGCTACTCACACATGAATAAAAACCAGAAAAAGGCCTAGCCAGACATCCTTCCAAGCTGGCAAGACAGGCAATAGCCACTGTATCTGGATGGCTACATAAAATGCTTACGAGAGGAGATATTTGTATTTAAATATGGAAATATTTACACTGTCAAATATGGACTGGAGCCACATCTGAATTAGCACAGGCACTCGTGGTCACTACAATTAACAAGAATTCAAACCGGAAAGCTGCAGAAAAAGATCACTGAGTGGAAAAAAAAAACAAACAAAAGACAACTTGTTTAGATGAGGAAATAAAAAGCTTGGTCTACATAAAGAATGAGGGGCACACAGCTGTCTTTACATCAAAGAGTGAAGCACCACGGAACCACCTAAAAATAGGCTAAGAGCTGACGCTGGCCTAATCACAAACCGGTTGATTTTTGGGCGTCTCAAGTTTTGACTTACTTGACAGCAAACCCTATTCACAGCGTGCCAGGGACTGCTCATTAATGCACTGTACTATCCACTGCCACCAGCAACCGATCAAGGAAAGAAGCCTTGCTAGGCAAAAGCTTGTTTGTCAAACCTAAGTAATTAAATAATTTTCAAATCTCACAACGAAACTCAGAGGTAACCATTCCAATAAAAAAATAACCTCACAGGTTTATTTGCCCTGACTACCAGGAACACATCCACCCCATTCTGTACAGCAGAGTTTTTCCTGGCTTCCAAAGCAGGCATGAAAGTTTGGGGCTGTAAAGGTAGACAGCGTGAAAGTATCCCTGAGCAGGGCTCTGGAGAAGCCCAGTGTTGGAATTGCTCTTTAACAAGAGCAAAAAGACAAATAAGCTGAAGAAAGTCATGAGCTCTCCCCCTCAGTACCGATCCAGCAACTGTGCTTTGGGGCTTTAGATGCTGGATAAAAAAACATGGGCAAGATCCCCATGACTAACACACATTCTGCACCTTGTCTTTGAAGCAGCTATCACCTGTCTTCCTTCAAAGATCACCCAAACCAACTTCTCTTCACTTTTGAAGTATTCCTAGCAACCTCGTTGCTCTTTTCAAAGCTTTATTTAACATTCCCCAGGATTTTTTTGCTCATAAATGCGTTTTAGTGTTTTGCCTGACAAGTCTAATTGTCTCACAATATCTACATAGGTTCCCCTTAATACTTCTTGCTGTCTAGCACACTTTCCCCCTTATTCTTTTCAAGTCTCTTCTAAATAGATCCTCTCAAGCAACCAAAAATTCTGTCCACTCAATTACAGATATTTCAAATAAGGATCTTCCACAGAAACTAGACATATTACTAGTGCAGCTGCCTTCCTCCTCAGGCAGTGGACAGACTTAAAAAAAGTCAAAGGGAAAAAAAAAACCCAAAACAAAAAAGGAAAAAAACTACCACCACTGTTTAACATCACAGCTCATTGTTAGCTTATCACAAAAGATTAGTTCATCAGAAGAGAGAAAAATCAATCCTCGTTTCAAGCATAAATCAGCTAAGTCCAAGCCAGGAGATACACTGTAGGTGATTCACCTAAGACAAGATAAATGAGTGGCATCTGGTGCTCCTTGTAAAGCAGGTAACCATCACAGAGGCTCAGGTCGATTCCCCAGCAGTAGCCACAGATACTGTAGCACTCCCAATGCCAGACTCTGCATTATCTAAACCAAACCCTCAAAGCACTGTGGAGCCTCAAAAAATTCAAAGCTCCAAAACAATTGAAAATACACAGGTACTTTCTGCAACTTACTCTGATAGAAACAAGCAAACGAGACTATGAAAGATCTTGGAGGTTTATCTTCCAGCATTTTACATTTTGGCATCATTTACCTTTCTGCACTGTCCTGACTTGTGCAGTTTCATCTGCAGCAACACCTGAAGGCAGCCTGGTTCCCCAGGGTGTGAGGCACAGCTGAGCCTGCTACCCAGAAACACTGCAGATTTCAGAGCTGGTCTCGCACATGGAGACACACCAGCAAGTGAACAAAAAGCCCCTGGGCTTGGCTATAGTTGTGGCTGCTCTGCTACACACTAACTGAGGACAGGTTGATTTCTCTCTATTAACAAATAAACAGGTAAGAACAGAGAGATTTCTCTATTTTTATAGAGTAATAGGAGAAAAGGCAGCACAGGAGCTACTGAGTTTTCTCAGGAGAGTGCTCTGCAGAGAGACAGCACGATGTCTAATCCACAGACTTTTCATTCCATTCCCAAATACTGGGTTTGGTTTTTTAGCACTTTACTACCTTTCCATAGTAAAAAAGAAAAAAAAAGCCAAAGCATTTCACACTTGGAGCAAGTAGTCTGCTCTGTGCTATGCTCTATGCATTGGTAAGAAGCATCTCACAAATTAGGAATCTTCTGACATCTCTGGAAGCAGAAAGGAAAAGCCACAGGTGCTCCACCAGCACCCACCTATTCTCACTGCTGCAGGGGATACACATAGCAAGCCCCATCCTTGCAGCCAGGATGGATGATGATCAGGTCTGATCACTACAGAAAATCCATGCTTGGTCATTGCATTTTATAAGGTTAAGACTTACATATATGAACTACATGTGAGCAGAATTTACTGTTACTTTTCCTTACTAAAGGGATGCAGACTTACAAGCAGCCTCCTAATGTTCAAAACACACCAAAACACACTTTCCAAACACAAGGCTTTCTCATTTGTTTATCCCAATGTTATTCCTGCCACCCAGCCTAGCCTCTACATGCTCAGAAAACAGTTATTTCATTCTATTACAAATACTGTCACAATTAAATAAATTTTTTCCTTTTAAAAGAAAATCTCTAAAAACAAACAAGTGGCACTAACTGCTACAAAATTTTATGAGGCTTTAAAAAATATATTATGGAATCTTGTCACACTGAGTAATTTTTATTACAAGGGCAATTTTCTTTAATGAAAGTTGTTAGGTGAACTGGATGGATTCCAATGGCTGTGCTTTCACTGGGCAAAGAAACACAGCTCAGAAATATAAATGAGAGTAAGATTATCTGCAGATTAAAAACTAGGCTGGTAGCTTGCTAACAGACTTTGTAATAAACTTGATATACAGAGTATACTTTAACAGTAGCAGTGAAAAACTACTGCTTGCTTTATCTTGAGCTGTAAATAAAACTGAGGGAAGCCTCAGCAGCAGGTCTGCTTAACATCAGCAGTCCCAAAATTTTCCAGAAAGGGACTTGTTTTTTTCCTCTAGGTCAAATTGCTGCACTGGCCTCACCATCCAAGCAGAGGTTGCCATTAGTCTAGTGACCACTTGCAGCATGGCAAAGACTTTCCAAGGCTGGAATTTCTTACGTCCAGCTGAGTTTTCATTCCAGGCATTGCACACCTGCCAATCAAACAGGCACCTAAGAAGCTTCACAACTTCAAACCAAACATAAGCAGAAGCCAGAGGAGAAACAGAAATGTCATTATTTTACTTTTTTACAGCTTAGAGAGGCAAATACATGAGAAACAAGGCAATGTAGCCATGGATCTGCAGGACCAGAACAGCTTTAATAGCACCACAGCTGCAAGGTCCACAGGACCCAAATGTTCCATTCAAAGCATAAGTTAATTCAACACATCCCCTCCTGGCAAACCACAGAGTCTGTCTCCACGCAGCAGTGTCTGGATCCTCCCCATCTCCTCCCCATCCCATTGCCTCAGCCACGTTTTCACGGGGGCTTGTGCAAAATCACCAGTGGGTTGGTAGCCTATTTTGAATTGTTTTAGCCTGGACCAAAGTAATTTCCCCACAGAAATCAGTGGAAGAGATCCAGCAATTCTGAAGTTTCTAACATCTTGCCCACATGCTTTAAATTCAACAGCTATTTGCCTCAAGAGCTGCTCTGGAGTACAAAGGAACCTCATTCTCTCGAGCTCTGGCAGCTCAGTTGTGCAGACAGAAGCAGTCACAGCTCACAGATGAAGACCAGGATGTTCTGTGCCCTTTTCCTCCCCCACTGCTACACGCAGCCAGTACGTACCTCCCTCACTAGATAGATGTGCCAGGCTGCTTCTCAGTAGGTTGGCAGGGTTAGAGAAGTGTAGTTGCACCTGGCCTGCTGAGTTCTTGAGTTCATCTTGGTTTTAAGCAGGAGATGCTGCTTGAAGGCCGTGGAGCTGATGGCTCAGGCATTCTCTCCTGAAGTAGAGATGGTTTTTGCTTTGAGGAAATCACTGGGCTCTTTTCCAGCACACTCATGGTCTGGTGGAACTTTTGGACTCTCCAGAGCTAAGATGATTAAGATGACCTCCACATGACTGCAGTAGGTGCACAACACACATTTCCTTTCTCTACTTTGGAGGATTCAAGGTGGATGTTTTGAATAATGTGGATATTACTTAGGCCTTTAAGCTGTCGAGGGCACTAATTAATCCCACAGCTCAAGAGTCATATTTCTTTTGTCCTATCTCACAAAACCTTGATTTTCACAGATGTTTGAACTCAAAGGAACTGCAAACAAACCTTTTACTTTCACTCTGCAGGGGACAATGGGGTAAGGCTTTTGGGACTCACAACTATGGCAAAAACATAGCTTGCATAAAATCTTTTTAAACGTGTGCCTGCAACATCTCTGAAGTATTTAGCAGGGAAGGGAGTACCAGCATTTGTCATAGAAAAAAGTTAACTCCTTTTAAGTACCAGTTAGGACTTGAAACTCTGCTACGGAACTGTGAGTGAAACACTTCCCCTGTCTCACCAGTGCAACGTTTCGTGGTTCAGATGTTAAGACACTATCACTTTTGCTTTCTGAATTGTACATTGTGCAGCAGCTGTACATCTGCAGCTCCAGTGCCCTTGCTTGTGTAAGTACCATCAACCGAACCCAGAATGAGCCACACTGCAGAAATCAGGAACACTCCCAGCCAGCTTCCCACACTACTCACATGCCACCAGTGATAGATACTTAAGTTCCTGCTGCCCTACTGTACCATGTCTTGCCTCCTGCCAGGGTGCTTCGCTTCAGTTTACACTCAGAAGGTTGAAGTTATCATGAAGATGGGAAAGCCACTGCGTTCTGGGAATTCAGGGAACCTTCCTCCTCCTGCTGAAGGGCACATGACACAGGAGGAGAGCACTGGAGGATCCGCAGAATTCCCTTTTAAGCTGACTGGGCTGGTTTCCCTTCCTGCAGGTTATTCTGGCTAATTTCCAACCACCAAAACCTGAAGTGTAACTGTTCATCTGGCATTTGTTTACAGGTTATCCCAGCTTCCCATGCCTCCCTCCTACATGCAGACATGCTTGTTTAAGATTACAAATGAATCCATTCATCTTTACTTAGATACTTGGCCCTAATGTGCTGTTTAACAATTTAAGAATGGATTATACTTCTCCCTGAATCTATCACAATGTGCAAGCCAGGCCTCCCTGAAATAGAAAGCTCTACATCACCGAAATTAACTTCGCTCCCTGCTTTGGTGCAGATGAGTAATCCTTTCAAACAGCAAAACGTGCTGTTATCCAAACAGGCAGCACTTACACTAGTTTTAATTTTCTTTCAGTGTTTTCACCCTCTGATCACTGAAGTTGGTTGGGAGGATAATAAACTGATTTAATAAGTAGTACTCTGAACACCGGTCCCAATAATAGCAAACTGATTAAGCTGATCACAGTTTTCCAAGTTGAATTTTCTTACAAAGAAGAAGAGGCTTTGGGAAGGGAGAAAATTAATACCTGTTGCTTCACTGATTACCTCTCTGTGGTAGACTATTAAAGGGGAGTGGGCTTGGTTTCCACCGTCGATCCTGCATCAGCATTGGGTCTCAGCACATCCTCAGAGCCAAGAACTGGGGAAGGATGGGTTTCTGTGCATGGGACAATACCTGGGAAAAAACTGCCCACGTGCTGATTACATTAATCACTGTTTAGGTTTTAGCAAAGATTGGCAGTGAGGTTTCTGGAAATCTTACTGACTTTATCCTCTTTTTAAATTTCTTAAAACCAGTCTTCCATGTTAGGGACAATAAAGTGCACAAAAGTGGAAATATGGGGCCTAAGAAATAAGACAGTTGCTGCAAGTTGCTGGGGCAAAGACCACTTCTGTCAGCCTGTGCTGTGTGCTTCGATAAACTCGGGTGCATAAACCTCTGCTGCCTTGCCTCTGTCACCAATTACTTCCAATTTGCAAAGGGAACTCTCTCATAGCTTCTTACACCCTAGAGCAGACATCCAAACCCTGCTCAGTTATGGCTTCGGGAGATACAAGTACCAAATGCAGAGACAAAGGTGTAATCTTAAAATGAGAAAATTCACATTTGCTGGTATTAGCATATAAATCCATCCAGACCCTAAGGAAAGTTTAGCAGGCTGTATTTCTAAGCAGAGAAATACACAGGGAATAATCATCTTAGCTACAGCATAACCTCTTAATCTCTCAGGAAAGTTTCATTTGTAAAGGAAGTCTATTTCAACTGTTTCTTCCTGAGGGAACCCACAAAAATCCATTTACTTATCCTGCCTTCATGCTGTAAGGTTTAAGCACCTTTCATTCAAGGGAGGCAGTGAAACCAACCTGTGTTGTATGCATCAGTCCTGAACTCCCACATACCGAGTCCCTGATCATCAATTTTTCCTCCTGTGCCATAACCCATCTTTCCCAGAGGGAATAGTCATTCTAGCTTACTCTTCTCCCTCCCCATTTCATTAAATATGTATCAAGATTAAAGCACCCACTTAGTTTTTTTTCCTCTTCTGTTGACTACATTTGATCTAAAGAGGTGATTTTGTGACTCTCAGATTTCCTTGTTGATTGCTTTTAACATCAGAGAGACTGCTTTGCTGACGTACGAACTAGATAGCTGCAGTTTCTTGCCTCTGTACCCACTGAAACAGGAGTGAACTCCTTGCAGCACACTTAATATTCAGCTCAAGCTTGATGTAGCCATGGTGACTAGCAGGAAGGGCATTACTGTCCCAAATACTGCCTTAAATCTGGGGAATCTGTGCCCTTATCTTAAGGCCAAATGTATGGTTTATATTATCCAGTTGTTTAACAACACTCTTTACTAAATTGATAAACACTGTATGTGCAGGTGAAAACACTGACAAGCATTAAGACAAGCCACTATACCAATGGCATCTAGCAGTTGAGGCTAATATACACACCACACAGCAGTTCAGGGTCCTGTGGATTTATATATTCCACTTCCCATACTAGATTTAAAAATTGTGAGTGACCATACTAGCCTTTAATTAATTTTAGTCTATATCACAGACCACTTTCTGAGAGCTGGAGAGACAAGCAGTGGTGCAAAAGCATTTCAGAAGTTTGCTCACAGGATAGAACAAACCAACATCAACTTGACTCCTCTGCAATCCACAGGCTTCAGAACACAGCAGGTGCACATGGACTGAGCTAGAACAAGCTGCTGTGCTGGAGGGGTTATCTTTGTCTGCTTCTGGTGAGCATGTCAGTATACATTCACTGTTGACTGTATTGCACAGTAAATGATGATGTGAACCTAAAGCCTATGACTGACAGCAAGACAGAATTTACTATCATTTGGAGAGATGCAGTTGGATGAAATGGTAAGGCTTTTCATGCTATAACTTTTTGGAACATACCAAAGCTGTGAGATTAAAGCCTTAAAAGTCACTGAGTTTTGCTGAGGAAAAAGTCTAAGTAGTGAAAATACCAACCCAAAACAAAACAATCCTCAGAGATGCAGCTTTTCCTTTATCAGCAGTATTCATGTACAAAGAACTTCATGGCCTGAAAGTCTTTGCTCTGTACAAACCAGCAAAAAAAGGAAAGATTCCAGAAACAAAAACACAAGAATCAACAGAAAATTCTATTCTAGACTTTTGTCTCATTAGGTCCAAGATGCAACCCACTTGAATATCGCTTTGATTCAGTAGGAAGGCATCCCCTTGGAGTTCAAAGGCTTTGATCTTGGGTGCCTAAGTGAGGAAGAACTAGGAAGCCTAAAATTAATAGCACAGACCTACAAAATTTTTGCTTTGGGGTTGCAGCCAAATGGAATATTGGAAAGCTAATTGATAATCCTTCATTCTGACAATAATGCTCATACCTTAATAACCATGAAGGACAAAGCAAAAACATGTTTGCTTTGTAGTCTGTATGTCAGATTACAAAAAACCAAGGTATTTGGCAAACAGAAGTATTATCAATACAGCTGGAGGAAAAATACAGACACATTTGACCTGTAGCAACAAACTCTGGCAAGTTAGAAGCCTATTTTACACACTCATACTTTACTCATTTTCTAGACTTCTTCACCGCTGGTTCCCAGTGCTCGCTTACTTTATGAGAAGAAATTCAACTGTTACAGTAAGTCAGTGACAACTGTCAGAAGGGTCAATAACTGTTAAATCCTGAAACACAAAACCCAAGACTGTTCTGACAGCAAAACTAAACCCTCAGATGGGCAATATTGTTCTCAGCTGACACATTCCTTCTAGTTGGATGAGTGAGGGTAAGTAATGATAACTGAAGGCATCTTGCTTTTAAATCTGAAGCCTTGGCTTCCACTGTTCAGCATGGCAAACTACTGTGTTCCACTGCAGACATCAAAGCATCCTTTGCTGCTTGGTGGTAGTGAACAGTGGTCCTCATGACACTTCCGAATAGATGCTATAGCAAGAGAATAGGTGGCATTCCTTTACTAAGAAAATATCACTGCAATTAAAACTATCTAGAAAAGGAATGTGTTCTGGATTATCCACCTTTATTTTTAATCTGCAGCAGTCTTACCTTCCAATTTTTTCAAAGTGAGTTTCCACCTTTATCAAAGTCCCTATGTAGGAACAGCTGCTTTGCCAATACCACACAAAATGCATGCTTAAATAACAGAAACTATGATTATCAATAATAGACATCATATATGAGTACTGGCAGAGGGTGTCTGAATCACATTTCTAATTAACTTCTATAGAGAAGCAGCTGTAAAGCATTAAAACGCTGATTTCCACTGCAGCTGGCAGATATCTAGATTTTTGACTCCTAGCAGATGAGGACACATACTTCAAGGTGAGGAGAATGAAGTAAAAGCTGTTTTCCTGAAAGATTCCACTAATAGAAGTTACATGCAGAGGGTTTCTTCGTAGCAAGCAAAGCAGTTAGGGTTATTTAATGAGCTGTAATGGAAACTCTGCTTGTCAATTATTTACTTTTTAAAAAAACAACTTTAGTTTGCCAGACATCCTTCGCTACACAATAATTAGTGAAGAAAGGTCATAGTAAACTTGACCTTTTAAAGCCATCTTATCTCCTTCCTAGAAGGATCCTTCAGCCATAGCAACAGAGCTTAAAGCAATAAAATAAACCAAGAGAATGAAAAGTAAACTGGTTAGTTAATTTAGGCTGTCACAAAAAAACCTGAAGTAAACAACTACAATGGGCCCTCTGGTTCCTTCAAACACTAGAGAATATATTTTAATACTCTCTGGCCTAATGAACAAGGCAGGTTTTATACATCCCATTACGAAGGGTATACACAAATATAGAAATGGTGTTTAAAGATGCATTAAAAATGAATACTCAAAAAGGAAAACAAAATTGAATCCCATCCCCATTTCACTACGGATCCAAAGCAAGCTCAGTCACTAACAGCTGCCTAAAGTACCCCAGACCCATGAGGCACTGCCAGAAATTGAGAACAACAAATTAGTCTTGTTGTAACCTGAAAAATCAGATATGTGCATCAGGTTTCTTTTTACTGCTCCACTCCCTTTGGTGCTCACTAGTGAAGAGAGTATCTGCAAGTTCACAAAGTCACTCCTACACCAGTATATAAATTCTCTGCCATGGTACCCTAAAGTGACACTGGAGTTTGGGTAACAAACATAACTAGACTGTAGGTCACAACCACTTCAATGACCTTGTAGCCTATTTTACTTTGTAATATTTGTGCCACTACCAGAATCAGTACTTTCTACATAGAAAAATTACACTGGTGTTGGCATCTATCAGAAGCACAACAGTGAAAATCTTAGAACTTGGCTGTAGCCCGAGAACAACTCACTGTCACTTTATGCACTTCACAGTGTTAAATCACCAAATGACCAGGCCCACAAACAGCATCACTAAAGAGCCTGAGATTTAATGGGATACAGGTAGCAAAATGAGGATGTTTCATAACAGATTTCTTCTACTGAAAGGATATATTTGTTATCTTAGACTTCAAAGTCTCTTTGTCTAGAGCCACCAACCTTCTTCCACTTAAACAAGAGAGATCTCGCTGACAGTTACTTGTCTAAACAGACCTGAGATGGTCTTCAATAGATTACAGCAGCAAGGAAAAAACCCTCCAACTCTTTATTCTGTGACTTAATTTACAAAAAATAATCTTTTCATCAGTTTTTTTAGACAATAGTTACCAAGACTTCCAAAAGAGACCTTGAAAGCAACATTTAAGAAAAGGTGGTAGAAAAGCATATTTGTCCAAGAAAAGCGTGTCCTTTTTTTAAAAAATACCTTAAAAGTAAAAAGCTTTAAAAGAATCATATGCAAAATTCAGTAAGAAAGGTTTTCACCACTTTGTCCCAAGCAGTTGCTCCATAATCAGAGATGTTCTAACCAGATGCACTTTAGCGCATTTAAGAGGAAAAAAAAAAGAGACTTTTACAATGCATGTGCCTAGATGAAAAGATAATATCTTTAGCTGTATAAATCCTTTACTGTTCCATTTAAAGATCAAAAAGAATTCAAGTATTAAGCCCATTTCTATTTCAGATACTAAGAACATGATTTATTTCAATTAAGGCTTGACAGATGTGGTTAATGGAACAGAGTTGTATTTGCTACATACCTGATGCTGCCCCAAACGACACATTAATCACCCCTTGCTTTCCCCCTTCAGTGCACTACTTAGTGACTTCTGGCCCTTCAGACCAAATTATGCTGCATGTGGTTCAGCCAAGTAGCCTTACCCACATTTGTTTTTCCATTCAGATTATCCCATACAGCTCCCTCCAGGATTACTTGTACTGCAATATAAAGAGAGATTTTAAAAGTCACAAGGATTTATCTTTAAAGGGGAAATAGGGGATTTGACTGTGGCTGCCTCTGATGCTTGGTGAAGGGATGGGCTCCAGTGAGAGTCTCCCTGCCAGTAAACATTCAAGCAAGCTACAGGGTGGTGTAGAAACAGCACATTGGTGCAAAGAAAAGGAAGATGACTGGCCCTACCTGAGGGGAGAGGGCAAACAAAGAGAAAAATATTGGTTAAAACCAAGGGCTGAGATGGCACTTCTTGGGGAAAATACTCCCTGGACTCCTTTATTAAAAGGCCTAAAAGCCTCTTGTTGCTGTTCAAAGATGAGCAGTGGCCACATGCCAGAATCTGGGCTCATAACATTTCACTGTCTCCCAAATGTCAAACAACAGCTCAACTTCTTATTGCAGAGTCCTCATGAAAACACATAACTAAAAAAAAAATGAGTAAAAGTGAGGAAAGAATAAGAAATTTTAAAATGGCTGCACAAATAAATATTTTCAGGACTTCTAAACAGATACAATTTTCATGAATTAAAGTAAGGCTGAAGGAAACCAGGTAGTCCTGGAAGAAAGACAAAGCTGAAATCCAGAACCTCCCTAACAATCCCCTGAGGGAAAATGAGTTCCCACACACCTTGCTTGTAACAGAATCTGCTCCTTGAAATCAAAACTAGCCAAGTTTGCACGTTACTCGGATAACCACATCCTAAAATGCACCGTGTTCGTCTAAAAGCCAGAGGTTGACTCTGCAAATGTCACTGTCATATGGGATTAAACATATTCAAGCACTTCAGCTGAAACTGTTACTGACTCCCAGTCACAGGTGTGGATTCTGACTGGTTGCTGCAAGAAGGATGTTAAGTCTTCATGTACTGCCAGCATACAATGCCGTAAGGCAGACCGGGCAGCTGGGTTAACGCTTCCAGAACATTCCGGGTGTTTGGAGACTGCGGTACTTTCAGTGCTGCCACATTCAGCTTTGTTACTGTATCAACAGAGTGCTTTGCCTGGAATGCATGTTTTAGGGATGACTGATGCTGCGGTTCTCCTTCTTCAACAAGGGACAACACTTGTTCTAAAACACTGTCATTTATACAAAAGTAGCCTTAAAATGAGAAAGAACAGACTGTCAGTCAATATGCAAATAACAGAGCTGAAACGTGATTTTTATATGAAATGTAAGCACTTAGCCACAATCATTGGTTCCTGTCAAGCTAAGCATAAAACAAGATATACCCAAAGCATTTCTGAACCACCTGTGTGCCGTGCACATTTTCCTCTCTGCACATAGGTAGTCCAAGCACACTGCAAGATGTTTCTTTTAAATGACATTTAGCAATTAAGTCACAGCCTTCTAGCACACAGAAAGTTTATAATGTCTTGAATAATTTACAATTTTCAGTTGCTGCAAATGGTGAAGAGGTAAAAACCCTAGCATGTCTTACAGTAAAGGAAGGCTGAAAAATACATTATTCTAGTTTGTTCCAGACAAACACACAAATGCAAAAAAAAACCCCACATTTGTTTAAGTTTTAGAGGTATTAGTGTTCCCTAGATAATTATACCTTTTTGGAGACTCAGCAAAGGAACTAGAGCACTGGGGCACACAGGATGCTTGTGTAGACCACTTTATTAGGTCTACTATTCTAATCCTTTTGGTTTTGCTCATTCTCAAGTTTTTCTTACCTATACAAGGCATCTTGACCTTCAGCACTGCTTCCCCATAACTTTTCATGGACAAACCAGTGAGATCTGGGATAGATTCTCAGACAGTGAGGTAGGCAGAAAACCAGTGGAGCTTCAGGGATTGTCGACAGCAGCACAAAGCTGAGCCAGAGACCTGGACTGTCACTAGCTGTGCACCCCAGAGGCTGACATCAGAGCTAGTGCCATTGCACACATCTTCATTCAAGACCTGGATGGTGGGATTGAGTTCACCCTCAGAAGGTTAGTGGCTGATACAAGGCTGGAAGGCATGGGTGATGTCTCACTCAAAGACAAGAGAAATGGGGTAACAGAAACCTTGTGAAGCTCAGCAAAGGGAAATGCAAATTCCTGCACCAGGGGAGGAGCAGCCCCATGTGCCAGTACTGACTGTGGACCCAGCAGCTGGAATGGAACTTTGCAGACTTCTTTCACCCAGTAGTAGTATATGCTTGATGTTCTACTGCTATACAGAGCTAACAAATATGTATCACCTGAGAAGTAAAGAACATTTAGACAAGCATCCTGCAAAGAGAGAATGTCTTCTGCTCCTTCAGCTTAGGGCTGCTCGTTTATCTAGCAAGAGATAGAGGACAGCTTTATGTTTGTTCATGCAAACTTAGAGCTGGCTTATACATCAGAGATGTCCACAGCTACAAGAATCAGCTGGAGACCAGGAATCCCTTTTGTACAAGACAGACCCCAGAGATTCATTCTGTGGGTCTAGGGACTGAGGCAGACCCTGAAGAACTGTGAACTGTTATTGATTGCCTGCTAATACCAATAATAAATATCAACAAAGCCAACAGTAAACCTGCAGTGTTACAGACTGACCCGCATTTCAACTCCTCTTCCCCTCCTCCCAATTCCTATGATATAATGGAACCCATTACCACTCAGCAGCATGGTAATTGAATAATCAAAAAGCAAACAAATTTCACATCTGACAGTCCCCAGGAGAAAACTGATATACATGAAAAAAGCATTCTAGTTTACTTAGGGCCATTCTGGTAACAACAAGCTCAGAGGGATATAATTAGTACCCTGCAAGCCAGCATATCAAAAGGCTTAATTTAACTGAGATCAGGACTAAAGAACAGCTATAGAAATTAAAAGTGAAGCCACAAATCCACACAGGACTGCCACAGCTAAGCATTTTATGATCAGGAATTCTGAAGTCATAATTCACATATATTGCATTCGGATTTCTGCTTATCCAGAAGGGGTAGGTGTTATTTTGGACCACCCTGGACTAGCTGAAGTTAATCCAGGAAGGTCAGTCTGTGGGTCTCTAGCAGTACGAGGCACCAGGCAGCCTAATTCTGATTCTCCAAGACTGCTGAACAGATGTCTCCTCCTCTGATGTAACCTATATTCTTCCACACATGAAAACACTGTAATTGTTTTGAAGTGCTTACAGTCAGGTGAAGAAAATCCTTATATCACAGACATCCCAGCTCAGTTTGTGGGGGGAAAAAGCATAAGCTATCATAGTCTTAGTGGGAATGCCACGTTACTAGAGACTGTTAGAGTAAAAAAACATCACCAAAACATCAGCTGAGGGAGCTGGGGTTGTTTAGTTTGGAAAAGAGGAGACTGAGGGGAGACCTTATTGCTCTCTACAACTCCCTGAAAGGAGGTTGCAGTGAGGTGGGGGTTGGTCTCTTCTCCCCAGTAACAGGCGACAGAACTCGAGGTAATGGCCTCAAGTTGCACCAGGAAAAATTTAGGTTGGATATTAGAAAGAACTTCTTTACTGAGAGAGTCATCAAGCATTGGAACAGCTGCCCAGGGAGGTGGTTGAGTCCCAATCTCTTGAGGTGTTTAACAGACGGGGAGATGCAGCGCTTGAGGACATGGTCTAAGGGTAGACTTGGTGGCGGTGGGTTAATGGTTGGACTGGATGATCTTAGGGGTCATTTCCAGCCTTAAAATTCTATGATTCTATGATTCTATGATTTTGTTGTGACCAATGACACGTGCTGGCAAGCAGCTCCTTTTAAGCAAACCCAGCAAGGAAATCCCCACAAAGAAAGGTTCAAATGTCAGCAAAGACAGCTGCTGGAGGTGACAACATGGACCACAGCTCAAAGCAAACTGGATGCCACCACTGTGCAGCATCAGACTGTTCCCACTGACCAGGAGCACTGTGGCTGATGTGGAATCCAGCACTACATTTGTTTGAAGTAATGCTGGATTTTGATCATTTTGCATTATACTACAGGCAGGCAAAACCACCCAAAATTCTGGTCAACATTTTGATTTTTCAAATATGAAGGAAAGAAAAAATTTCAAAAACACGACTAAAAGCTTGTGCTGCTCGCTGTTAAGACTTGCTGTCATCAGGACAGCCTCTTTTGGTTGAAAAATGTTTATTGCTAAAGGTCACAGAATTGTCTCTCAAACAAATTAAGAAGTAAATGGCTGTTGACACTTCCAGATGATGATTCATCTGTCCACGAGCTCCAATAATGCAAAGCAACACAGCTGCCTCTCAGGTATGCTGCAGACCACAGCAGCCACCAACCAACCCAGAACTCTGTCTTTGCTCTCCTATCACTCTGTTAGACAACTTCTCCACCAGCCCCACAGTCACACCGAAAATTCCTTCCTCCCAAGCTATAAAAAAAAGGATGAAAAACATACAAAGTAGCATTTGTCTAAAAGACCCCACTGATGTGTGCAGGAGCCAGGGTTCCATACTTGCTGTTTCTATTATTAGCAAGGTTCTCTTTGCTTTATGTGAAGTAGAGGTTCCCTGTGTACCAGACACATGGATGAAGGAGGCTGATGGACTGGTGCTATCACCACCATCTCAGAAACCAGTGCAGCATCAGAATGGGAGCACAACACTAAGAAAACCTCAAAGGCAACTCAGCAAACCCCAACATGTTTAACCCCAACAAAGGTCAGCACACAAGAAATACTAGCAAGAGAGGTATCGGCTCCTTGCCAGGGAAAGTTCTTTAAGGTTAGTCTTTTTAAAGAATTATTGAAGTGCTCGAGGTCTGTTTAGACAACCCACAAGTGAAAGACCATCATGAGGTACAGCAGAGTATTTCTGATACTTTATCTTGTCAGGGTAACCTCTGGTAAAAAAAACAACCAAACAAAACAGTTTATTGAGGGTTTATTCCTTTCCTTCTTTTGCTTTTTACTGGAGTTTATGATGACTGTTTACTGATCTCTTTGGGGAAGAAGCTGACATTTACTGTTCATGCTATGGCTCTCTGATCTCAAACGTGGCCTCTACTATCACTACAGCCAACAGTGATTCTGTGATTTCAGAAGAAAGGTACTGTTTTGTGAGACCAGCATTTGAAACAGAAGCATAGTGTTCTACCTTGAAAATCATAAATGGTTAGTCACCTGAAAAGAAAATAAAGAAATCTCTCCTCATTCTTTTTACAGCTCACTGGTTCTGTGGCACAGTGGTGATGATCATCAGCTTGGACACAAGGTTTTTATCACCTGCCCAGTTTAATCAGGAGAAACAGATAACCAGAGCAGTGACCTAACAGTCCAAACCCAATAATGTGCCCTCTTCAAACATACAACATGTAGGGGCTCTAGGAAACTTTCACTTCATTCCCTTGTGCAGTTCAGCAGTTTGATGTGTTAAAATCATTAATTCCCAAGTATTGGGTTGAAACATTTTTTTTTTTTGTGGGAAAATATATAATGGATATATTAAAGCCAGACATTTGCAACCAGTAGCCTTCCAAGTTAAGGTCGTGAGTTGAGGACTGAACATCCTTCTAAAGGCTAAGGATGTGTTTAAACCCAAGGAGTGGAAGCCAGATCCAATGTGGAGCACTGACTGCTGCAAAAGGAGCAGTATCCAGCAAGAAACGATGCAGTACAGCTGCAGAACAGACAGCAGTGGAGGAAACATGTTTCACCCTAACCAGTAACTGTCCCAATACGCACAGACCAACTGGTTTAAAAGAAAAACCAAACAACAGAAAACAAAGAGGTTTTATCAGCACTCTCTGTGTGCCGTTTTCTTTCCTTGACAATGTCATTCACTGTCCAACTTCACAGCCTTTTACACAGAGAAAGATGCTGCACACAAATTAATCTAGCTACTTCTTGCAGCCTTTGTATGAAAGATGGATGAATGACGGAGAAGAGCTTGCATCTTATCAGAGGCAGGTGGAACAGAGCAAGAGCGAGCCAGACAAACAGCACGTGTACAGACTGATGAGAAGCAGGGGCAGGAGAGTCAGGGTGCTCTCTTTCCTCTGGTCAGAAGGGCACATCTAGCAAACAAGGCAAACAGACCCACAGGAAACCAGATTTCATTACTTCCACTTCTCTCAAAAGAAACTTGTTTGTACAATTCAGCTGTGGTTACAGCATGAGCTTGTCTAATTTGCTTCTAGACTGAGTAGCAATAAAGAGACCTTGTTAGGAGGGTGGTTGGTTGGGGTTTTTTTCCCCCCTCCTCGGCTTAGTCTGAAAATCCTCTAAAGAAATACTTATTTCATATAACATTGATTTGTTCAAACCAGCATGCCTTGCTTGCAAACTAATTAGAGATGTACTTTAGAACAAATACTATAGCTGTTCAGTAGTGCTTATTTGAAAGTCAGCATAGGTCAGGACACCAAACACTCACAGGCTTGTTTCCAAGCTCATTTTAGGAGCTCTCTGTGTGACAGATTTTTGAAGGTGTATCCTTTAGTATCCGGCAGAGAACTCGTTTCCCCTAGTTGAGTAATTTCAACGGTAGAACTCTTGAACTCTGCAGCTCATAAAACTAAATAATTGCCTAGGTGATTTTAAAGGAGAAAAGAGTTTTAAAATCTCATCATACCTCTTTATAGTCACTGTACCCACTTCAACACAGGAGAGTACCACCTCCTTCAGAGGATTTCCCATGTGATCTTTTCTAGCTATGCAGTATCTGCATGATAGAGGCATTCACTCCTCCTTCACTTGATTGCCTTTCCACCATAGCAAGAGTACAAACTACAGAGTGTAGCTTAATTTATATCATGTAGCATTTAAATGGTTCAGAGCAAAAGATCCTTTGCCTTTCTGCTACAGAACAAGTAAATTCGGCATTTACACAGTACTGCTGCAATTACAAGTGCTTGCTTCATTTGTGGTGGTGTATTATGCCACTGACTACATGTCTTTGCATATAGCACTTAAACCCAGTAAAAAATAACTGCTCCTAGCACCACAGTGCAAAAGAGAGTGTAGTTCCAAACGAGTCTACAAGCAACAGCAAAGTGTTTTGCATGTTGCAGATTTACTTTTCAGCAGCATGAAATTCGGAGGGGGGGTGTGTGTAAAAATAATAAAAAAAAAGCAGCCAAATCATAGGCAGTTCAAGCTGGAAATCTTTTATCAAGGCTTCTTTTACCCTTTTTTATGTCTAGAAAGCAGGACACTAGTGAGCTCTTCACCCTTTTTTAATTCCAAGCATCAAACATTTAAACCTGGGGGTTTAATGTTAAGAACTACACAGGCCCTTAGCCGAATATTAAAGCCAGCCTCCTTGTTATTCACATTGTTTAAAACACCATCCAGCCCATGCCACCAGCAGCTAACCCAGCACAAACTGAATATGAAACATGATTTTTTTGGCTAGGCTTTTTGGCCTTTCAGATGTACTGAATCAAAGTTTACCAGAGCTCTGCTGTTGGTAAGTAAGAATCCTCAAGCCTTTATACACGTATTTGCAAGTTCTCTGATTGCCTAGGTAGGTAAACATAGGTGGAGCTGTTGCATATAAATTATCATACCTCTGTCACTGAAGTCATCCACCAGCACTATCTCCGCTATCAACTCAGGAGGGGAGCGATTTAGGACACTGTGCACCGTCCGGAGGAGAGAAGACCATCCTTCGTTGTGGAACGGTATTATCACACTAGTGTTTGGAAGCTTCTCCAGGTACAGCTTACTCTTGCAGCTGCACACAGATAGAGGAAGGTTAAAAGGTGGTGCCAAACAACACCAGCACTTCCATATTAATTACCATGAAGTAATTTAGTTCATACTTTACTCCTCAAATTGATGCAAAGCGCATGGAAAAAAATAAAACACTTTTGAAGCCAGTGTTGACCTGACCTAGTCTGCCTGGCCAAGACACCACCATTTCATGTGAAGTGCAGACTGTTAATGGCCAGTGACACTTGGTGACACAGAGACATCTATCAGGCACTGAAACTGCAGCTAGAGCTTAAGCTACAGAACTCTCAGAAGTATGTGGTTTTCCTGTCCTTACACCTCAAAGACTGTGGGAAGAATTTCTACAACATTGTTTCACAAGCTGAATGTATCAGTACTAGGCACTATTGATGCATTGGTTTACCTTACTTATTCCCAGTTTAGACAAGCAAATCACTCTAATCATACACATAACTATCACCTCAAAATTTTTAAGTGATATGTGCAGAAAATAAGGATTCTTTATGGCAGCACTTCCCTCCACAGTCCCAGAAGTTCAAGCTTTTGTGAATGACAGAAGAGCCAAGGCAATTGCATGGTAAAACCCGCTCCTGCAGATAAACCTGCAACCCCTACTAAAGCTCTTCTTTGACATACTGGACAAACTAATCAAACCATACTTTTCCTAACCAGTCAATCTTGTCTTCCCAATTTTTCAGCAGGTCTAGTTTGAGCACTGCAGAACCTGGATAAAGTTGGGAGAGTTGATTCTGCAGACTCCCTGCATGTACTCCTTGAATTTGAGAGTATTTCCCTACAGCATTAATAATCTTTATTTTCAAAATGGGTTAATGTGCCCTCGCCTTGCGGGAGTGGTTTCAAGGAAAACCTTGAACCTTTGTGAAACCTTCATGGAAAAACAATTAATCAGTCACTGTAGGGCTAAGCACAGTGTTTATTTTCCTGCAGGTGTGGCCCTAACAAAGTTTAAACATCAGTAACCAGGTAAGATTTAAGGTCATACAATGAACAACTGCAGTTAGAAAGTACCTGGCAGCTGTTCAGTAAGGGACAAAAATCTATTTCATTCCCATAAACCTCCCACGTGTCCAATGCAGAACAGAGAGAGGTGGCTATGTGAACAGAGATTGTTAGAATATACTCATGACACTGCCAGCAGGGCAGGCTGCCCTCTTCCCCCTCTGCCCTGCCACAATGCCAGACCTCTTGCACAGCCTGCACCAGAGCTGATTTGCAGACTCCCTCCTCCCAGGCCCTTGGCAAAGCTCTCCCTACATGCACAATGCAGTGCATGCACATAATGCCCTCCATGTTCCCAGGAAGGGCAGATGGGAATGAAAGCAGCTCTGGCAGCAGCAGCTTCTTCCTGGTACCTTTCCCAGGGAATGGAGAAGGATGCACCTATGCTCTACAAGTTCAATAAATCTGCGATTACAGGAAGTGACTGTGGTGCCTGTGAAAGGACAGTAGCTTATTCTGGGTCTAATGAATTGTCTTGGGGTTCTGCCAAGAGCTTGCACACTATGGCTGCAATGAGCAGATGCAAGATGCAAAATAAAGCTGCATGGACTGCTTTCATCCAGCCCTTGGCATTGCGATCTTAACCTTCTTCCAAGACAGCTACTGGCTATAATTCTGTTCCTGTATGAAACAAGAGCCCCCGAATTTCTAACTCTTCTTAAACTGGAATTTTCTGATTAACAAGAAGCAAACTTTAGCTATTAAGTTTAACCATTAAGCATAGACAGAAATTGTTTCCCTTGAGCTACCACATCTACAATTACTTTACGAGACCTGCAAAATCAGTTTCTAATATTAAAAACCCCAGAAGTGCTTAAAGAAAATGTCAGCTGGGGCAAACCTGAAACAAATAATTGTAGGTGTGCACCAGGTACACCCAATACATGCCCCCCATCAGCCCCTTGATTCTCATGGGTCACTTAGTAATTTTAACTGGTGACCAGAGTTAGACATTACATCTTTTAAGGGAGTTAAAATAACAAGATTAGCAACAAGGAGTTGACAACTTGGAGAAACAATGGGGAATATGAGGTAATATCTTAAAACCTCAGAAAAGGAAATACTGGCATTTTCTGAAGTTTGAATTCTCAGAGACCTGGCAGCCCCTGTAAATGGAAGCCAGGTATAATTTAGGTTAGCAAACTCAAACTGCATCTCCCAGAACTTGAGTATGGGCTGATCAACAAGCATCTTCAGTTACCTGATTTATCTCGACGTTTAAACATTTCAGCTGCATGCCTGAAATATTTATGGAGCTATACTCACTACTCTGGTTTATGAGTATATATTGAGAAAGGATGTCAAGCTGGTGTATTTGATTAGTTTGCTGTGACAGCTGAAGAGGTAATTTCTCAATGCACAGCTAACAAATTATAAAGCCTGACTTCTGGAAATCATATTTAATGAATAAAGTAGATGTTGAATTCAGATTCACCAAACTGTGATAAAAATGGCTTTACACAAAACAAGCTTTCATTCAAATGTCTAACAATGCTTTCAGATTAAGAACCACACAAAGAATATTTTAAAACCTCTCAACTTTGTATAAATAAGGGTTAAGTCTTAACTAAGGCACTTTTGCTAAAAGTTCCTTCTGGCTCGCACAAAAATCAGTTTGACACCATCTTAGGGGAGAATATTCCAAAATAGATGAACTCAAAAGCCAGCATTCAGTTGGAACTAGTTTCTGCTCATAAACCCTGATGAGGTTTTTATGAGGAAGATGTCTAAAACTAATCCCTAAATCAGAAAGATTTCTGATAAAACTCTTCATAAATAGTTGAGTCAAGCTATTCAAATCTTGTTCTGCTCCTGAGCATTTCACAGTTATTTTCAGCTAGTGGCCAACATAAGAACCGGGCAACGCTGAGTGATGAAATCATCACTTAAGGCATCTGTCAGCAGAGTCCAACACTCACATCAGTGTTTCAACACTGAAAGAAATAGCTCCACCTTATTAGTTGCTAAAAGTTGTTGGCTATGTCAGGGGGCTCAGGAACAGACCTGCCACAACGCAAGAGATGAAAGTAGTCGCTTCTGGGTGAAGTTCAAGATCTCTTCTGTGTAGGGCTGCTTTTTTTTGTAATTCTAAACCTTTTTTTTCCCAGATTTGGTCCCCTCTGTTTCCCACTGCCATTACTATAGACTGCCCTTTATTACAGGGAGAGCAGGACCCAGTTGTGAAAGGATTGTATTTGATGAACGTACAAGAGTCCATAATGAAAACAGCACACTCCAGCAGATGTGGTATTTTAGGACTTTCACTTGTAGAAAAGCAAGCTATATACTCACTTTGGATGTCTGATGTCTGGCAGGGAACGATTCAGAGAAATTTTATCACTCACAAAGATATTAAAGCCATTTTCCCTGTATGCCTGGTCCACTCGCTCCGCGTCAGTCATTGGGTACGGTTTCCCCTGTTCTCCATTTCCTACAGACAGAAAGTAAACATGCATCATTACTACTAATTGGTGCTTAACTGGCCAGAAACAAATCCATATACCAAAAGGAGAGCAGTCATCTTATAGCCCTTTGAAAATTCCTTCATTAGTTTTGTGCCCTGTGTCATATTTAGCACTGGGTCAACCATGTCAACATAACAATCTCATTTGATAAGCGGTTTTGCTACAAACCACCCAGCTGTGCAAATTGTTCAAGTAAAATGTCTTCCTCATGACATCAGAAACAGATGAAGGACCTATGGCAACACTGGGGAGAACCTATAGAATGTTTTTTGTTTCACTGCAGGAAGAATACATATGGTTTGAATACCTCATCACTGTTGCTTTTTTCAGCACAGATGGATATGTATATTTAACAACCTGAGCTCTTGCACAGAGGAGGTAGAGCCCTTGCAGATACACCAGTGTAAAGCTGTGACGTTTAAAATGAGCCCTTTCATCTGATCCAAGAAAAATCCCAGAACTATGGAATAAAACTTGCATGACTGTTACCATCTTTTTTAAACCCTCTTCTCCCTTTCTGGATCTCTCATTTTTGGGAGAGGTATAGGCACACATTTTTTGGTAAACTATTTGAAATTCAATACTGCACCTACCCTAAAAATAAAGATATTATGCTTTCATCTCCAAAAAATTACTGTGCAGTTGAGGAACATGGCTTGAAATGGGATTAAAACACAGCAACTGTTGCATCGTGGCAAGAATATCATCTTGACTCTGAAGCTGAATATGCTGTTCTGTACTCAGCCTACAAATTAACCTGAATTACAATCTGTATTAAAATGTTTTGATAATAATCTTACATACCTACACGCTCAGAGTCCCTCCTTATAGCTTCTTTGTTATGCCAGTCCTTTTTCCTTTGTCCATCACCAAAGTAAGGGTCTTTCTTTTGTCTCACGTAAGATGCCTTTTAAACAAAAGATTGGATATATTAAATACACAACATGAGAAGCCTTTCCTTAACAGCCTCCCCTTTCCTGTAAGCAGAGATTCAATATCTTCCTTAAGGTAAGGCCATCATGGCAAGTAGTTTTTACTCTGAAAGGGGTGAGGAAGTCAGATTTGCTTGCCTCAGAACAGCACTTTATGTATAGCAGTTAAGTGATACTTTTTCAGGGCACCATCATGTATGCAGACCTGTATTCTTAATCAGGGAATCTATTAAAAACTCCCGTTTTCATTTTGAAAACATCCAATTCATCTTACCTCCTATTTAATTAACAATAAAGCTGTAATGGGAGACCTATTGCAGGATCATTATTAGTGAGCACACTACTATACCTGAATAAAATCAAAATAAGATTTAAAAGGTCATTTATTAAGACTCTTGCTGCTCAACTTAAAAGCAAATTTTACACAAGGTTTGAGCCTGTGCTGAACCCAATTAGAGCTCCTCTCTTCATTATGTTGTTCCTGAAATTCAAAAGCAACGAGTGCTTTGGGAACAAGTTAGCAAATGAAAGATGGGGAGAACTCAGGATCAAAGACTACTGTGTATGGAAAGGAAACCGTGATACATCTCCACCACTGACATCCCCCAAATCTGAGGGAAATACAGATATGCTATATTTAAGTATAGTTTAGGGTCAAGAAGACGTCTTCTCTGAGAATGAGTTTTCAATTATGTTGTAATATGCTGGTAGAGCATAAGCACAAGTCATTTGTAGCATCTTAACTGCAGAAATAGTTACAGAAAGAACTTAGTGGTTTTTCCCTTCTAATTTCTTGTGATGTGCAGAGCAAACTCCACCAGCCAGAACTTCCAAGAAAGAAAAAGCTTTGCTCCCTGGAGGGCAAAAGGTTTAAATTCTCACTAATGGGTCAATCAAACCAAATAACCACCAAAAAGCAACTGTTGGCATAGTAACCTTGCAGGGTTATCAGGCATCTTCAGCACCTGGGACACAGATGTCATTTGCCTAACTAGTGAAATTACAAATCCTTCGTTTTCATGCCTAGATTTGTCTTGGGAAAATTGGACATTTGGACTTTTCCCTTGATATTCCAAAGCACTACACTTCAGTCTGACAGAGGTCACCTCGCTGCAGCCTGATGGATGAGCTCTGGTGAGCCCTGTTGCAGATGTTTAACAGATTATTCCTCATCACATCACACCTCTTCTACAGCAGTCAGAAGGAAGGGAACACTTGCTAGAGTTTTTCCACTCCAGCTTGGAGCCCTATGGTATTCTCTTACATCAGTGAAGGCAGGTTTCAGCTATGATGTCCAAGTGAACTACAGCAGCCAAGCACAGGTGTGTGCTCTCCTTCACCTGCTCTGTTTCATCCATGAAACCAGACACTCAGTTTAATTTAACTTAGCATTCAATTAACACTTCAATTAACTAATATCAATACTCAGAGCATTTGCCTTCCTGCTCCCTGCCATTAGTTTCATTTCCATTGAAAGAGCTGATTCAAGGTGGACAAGAAGTCAGTCACACACCTAGTTCACAGCATCAACAAGTATTAAGGAACTTCCACTGGTGTAACCTGACGCTAACAAGGATATTCTACGAAAATTCCTGGTGGTGCAGCATGATGGAGGTAAAGGAATTCTCAGGGCAGCATGGGAAGAGCAGGACCACACTAGAGGATGCAATTAACGGTGCTGAAATCCAGACAAGTGCCAGAAAAGGCAGGTTAGCAGCAAAGGACAGTTACACACAAACTGGTATCATACCATCCAGAATTTCACTCTGTACCTTTGAGGACATGAAATGCAGATCACCACCAGCAATCCAGAGTCTTCAGTTCACTCCCAACTTGCATGTTTTGAACACTTGTATTTGCTGAGGGTTTCACAAAAGGCACTGCAAAACCCTCACCAATTCGCATCACTAAATAACCAACAGGGCACACTATGGCTCTGTGTAAATTTTGCCTCTGTTTGCAAGGTCTCTGCTTTGCTAGGCCTGCTCACCGGTTTCCAGGATACTCCCCTGCCAGGAAAAGTCCTGGAAAACCCTCACAGACCAGAGTTTTGCCAACTTTCTGAGCGCTAAGCTTGAACACGAGTGTCATACTGGGCACAGGAACAACTGGCAAGCCTGAAACATCAATATTTTAAGACTCTCTTGCTTATAGTATTCTGGTCTGAATGTGCACACCAGGAGATCCATTTACAATGCCACTATCCCCACTACCCTTTGCAGCCATTCAACCCATGTCAACCCCCTACCAGCAGTTACTCTAGAAGTCCACCCACCACTGAGGAGGAGATCACTATAAGGGTATCTAGGGACTTGATCTAAAAGGAGAAATGTGACTCATGAAACCCACGTGGTAACCCAGCACCCTATGCCAAGTCTCCATGGAGTGACTGGGAAAAGGTCAGGCACAGTAGAGAAAAAAGAGGAGAGGGAAGAGACCCACCAGCAAAGAGACATCCAAGCTACCTAAGAGGGCACTGGTGAGAGTGATGTTAAAAAAAAGGAAAAAGTCACAGAGACTCACTGTGTCTCAAACAGAGTCCAGAGCAGGCAGCCAGCAGAAAGCCTAGAGACAGATGTACTACTTCTCTCGTTCCCAAATAAATTTATCCATTAAAACATCTCTGAGTTGTACAAGCTAAACCCTATCAAGGCCACACGTGTCAAGGGAAAAGCTTCAGCAATTTGTAAACTTTAGATTAAGCATCAGTGGAAACCATGGAGTACATGCCTCAGTTATTTAGACCTTTCTGAACTCCAGTGATGGACTTTGGAGGCACACGGAATAAGTTATTGATCCTTAAGTCCTGAGGAACAGGCTCTGTACAGCTCTCAGTCTTGGAGGCTTATAAGGTCTGACTTTTCTTCACATTGGCACTGGAAAAGTAAAGTGAGGACTGTGCTGGAGTGACTCATCATCTGTTCCTCTGCCTGCTGTGCTCATGATGTTCCTGCCCTGTACAACTAAAGCCAAACGAGATTCACGCAAGATAAACACAGCATTAATCTCTTTCGGATCGACATACGTCTCTAAGTGGCTTTTCAAATCTTGAAGGGTAGGCATAGCTCCAGATGGTCATGACAGACATGCTGCATTCTGGAGCATTTTTGGTCTTGGGCAGAGAAGTTACATTAGTCAATCAGAAAGGCTCCATTAAATTTAATTCAACTTGGGTAAATGTTAAGAGGTCAGAATATGTCTAACTGCATCCCTTGCAAGCAAACACGTAATGTTTACATTAGTTTTACAGGTCACTATTAAAACACTGTATCTGAAATGTCTGCTGTGAGCCACAGACAACTTCTGTCAACAATATCTGAGTGCTAATTTTGAACTGAACTTCAGTGCCAGAAAATGAGTATCCGTGTCTTTGCCTCAGTGACCTTGCCAGCACCTGTGCTGCTCACAGCCCGAAGGGAAGGCGTAGCTGCAGCAGGCTGATTAGCATCCTATTTCTTGTTAAGAATCACACTTTCAAGACCAACTTAATTTCAGCAGACTACCAAAAAAACCTCAGTGTGAATGATAAAACATTGAATTCCTCACCTTGACTGCAGTTTTTATGCTCAAGTAATTGCTATTAATTAGCAGAGCGGTGTGTAAAGTTGCAGGCTGCATACTGTCATGGCAGAGGGAAGATATGCCTATATGCAATCCAAGCCTCTCTCGGTGTGAAAATGGGCAGGTTACTGACATTGATGATATTTTGGAAGCTCCTTCCCCACCCTCACCCCCCACCCTTTTTTATTTTTTTCTTTTCCTCTTGGTAAAAGCATCTGAGCTGTAGAAAACCAGACAGCACAGAGAGACCAGAATGTTGCTTTTTTTAGTGGTTTCCTTCAGGGATGCTTGTATGGGATTTGACTCAATTATGCAAATTACATAACTTGATGATACCCCTTCAACAGACGCTCTAGACTGTGATATCCAAGCAATCTGCAAAACACGACAAGTTTCCTAGGACTGACTTTTGCTTTAACTATTAAACAAGCATATAATTTGCAGGGAGCTGTTTCTTACCTGTAATGCTGTATTTCATATCAACTTTCACTTTTACCCTAATTTCTCATTAATTCTAAGTGAATAGCAAGAGGCATGACATTTTTGTCCAAACCCCATCAGCACACCCCCCCTTATTTTCATTTTAACAGTGGAATATAGTGAGCATTGTATGTCTCAGTGCTGCACAGTCAGGGTAAATTTGCAATAAAGATCTGGATTTCTGTCCTTATAAAACAGGTCAGCAAGGCTACAGCCTTTGCAGTTTTCCAGTTTGCTCTACCTTAACTTCTCAGTTTTCAATAAGAAAGAGGTTTTTGCAACAGACAGTTGTAAACAACAATGAAAAAGGGAGATATCAAAGCATGAAGGGTTTATTATGATCATCTAGCCAAGCTAAGTGCACAAGCCATTCAGTTGTATCCATTAGCTCCCACAGCAAGCCCCTAAGTTCTATTTCAGCACAAACATGTTTTCTTTTCCTTAAGAACTGGAATTTGTTTACCATGAATGAGTGATTATGTCTCCAGCAATATCTTAAACTAATCTCCTGCCTGTTTCCACCCTTCATTTTTAAAAAACTGAAAATGAATTAAACTAGAAAAGCATATTAAGCAATACATTGAAAATGGATTTAGACAGATTGCTGTAAATAAGCTCCTTCTGTTGTCTACCATGCTGTTCCTTAACACGCCGCCAAAGCAATTGATCAGCATTCAAACGCCAAATGCACAAAAATGGAATTTTAATCTTTTGTTTAATCACTATTTAGTGTGCCTGGCTCCAGCCAGAATAAAAGAAGGGTGGATGGAGATGCAAGCCAAGAGTTTTCTGTACATGAGGAAAAAAAGGCTCGCCGAGGTGCAATCATAACACTGTACAGATCTCAAACCCTGTTCAAAGCCTTTCTGTTTTAAGCCAAGAAGCCACGATAGGACCAAAAAAGCAACTATCTTTGGAGACATTTAACACCCACGTGTTAAAAGGGGGCTTCTGTATCATCCCAGGTCTCTTCATTTAACCCAGCATCACAATAAGTATATCCTGCATTTATATCCTACAACAAGATGCCACAGACAAAACAATCCAGAAAAGAACAACAGGAAAGACAGTGTAAGGAGAAACCATTCCTCTATTAGGAGGCCTCAGTGGGAGACTCAAGAGCATGCATTTTGGGTACAACCTAGTTGTCACGATCTGTGCCACAGCAAAGCAGACATAAAACACTTCTAGAGGCAGCTTCTCTTCAAACTTACAAACTTATGAGTACCTGAGGGGTTTTGGAAGGGAGCAAATGTGCAGTCTGGCAGAGACTAGAAACATTCTCCTTCATTCTCCCTCTTAATATGGTGAGAGGCTCAGGTTTTAATGGCCATCCATGCTAGAAATAGGTAACCCTTTCATAAATAAATAGATACCAAGTCTTATTGCACCACAAAGAAATAAAATTATATTTGGTTTATCAGAGATCTATTAGCATATGTTGTTCAACAAATTGGTACAACACCCACGTAGCACAAACAGCCTCCATCCTCTGTACTGGCATGAAAACAGCTGAGATCTTCATATGATCTAATGAAAAATAAAAATATCTCCAACATCACCTGGAGGCATTCACCCTGGGTCAGGAAGCTGGGCATAACCCCAGAGAAAGCTCTTCATTTACTGGAACTGGAGACACCATACTACTAGAAGAAGAAAGCTGCTAAAAGCCTGTAGTGCAATCTACCCACCAAGTGTTTTCAAAAGGTTAATTTTAAGCCATTTCAGTCCATCAAAAATTTAAAAGCTACATTAACATAATCCATACCTTCCATATTTCAGGAACTATTAAAAGGCTACACAGGACTGAATGGCAGCACATCATATGGAATGATTATGTTTTATCAAAGATAAAAACCCCAAGTACATTTTCAGGGCTGTGCTGTGACTCAGATCCAACTAAGAGGTTTGAACCAGATCACGGTTTCCTGCAGGTTGCTACCACTTGGCTGTGATGCTCTTCCTTCCCACCTGAAACACTAGTAATATTGAAGCCTACATGTTCAGATTTGTGCTTTTCCTTGAGAAAGCTATCCTTTGGGGTATGGAAATAACCTGCCTGCTTCCTTCAGCAAGTAGAGCCACAAACAATGTGGCACTCCAGGACCGGTCCTGACCCCATGTCAGCTACCTAACCCCATGATGGGCCAGGACCAGCTAATCAGTGCAGTACAGAGACACAAAGCAGAGACTTTTCCACACCACACCCAGGGACACACAGTTACTTCTGGTTGAGACATTAGGAATATGTCCCTCGCAGAATGCCAGGCATGCAGATCCTTGTTGGACTGGACAGCTTACTGCTTAAGCACTACCCAACTTTATCTGGCTGCACTTTTTAATGCAAAAAGCTTTTTATATCAAGTGCTAGGACAATACTTGCTTGAACTGAAACTTCCTCCCCTTAAATTCTTTCAGTTAACAAGTTTTATTCAACCTCATTGCTGAAAATCCCTTAGCACAAACAAAATTTTATCTAGCAAAAAGTCCTGGTTCATTAGCCAATTAAAGTGTAAAGACAGCAGCTGAGGACAGCTAAATGACATCAAGCTTAGTCATCAATCTCTAACAAACACCTTACACTGTTCTTCACCCCCCCTAGAAATCATATTCCAGTCCTGCAGTGTTTGCTGTTCTAAACTGAGTAATTCAATCCCAGCCTCTGAATGCAGAGCACCAAGCAGCAGGTTCTTGCCCAGGTTTTAGCACACCTTGTGACAAGACAGCAGCTTCGCTTTCCAGACCGACCTCTCAGCTGTTAAAATCCCAGCTGGCCTAGTTTTAGACTTCAGAACAAGACTCCTTGCTTTAATTTGCTCACAACAGCGCTCTCATCTTTTCTGTTCACTGAAGTGCTTACAGCCCTTCCCATCTACAAAAACACTCCATTTCCCACATAGCAGCATGTCTCAGGGAACTGCTCAGAACTGTGGAATAAGCTCCTGCAGGCATTTACTTGTATCAGAAACCTCCTTGTATTCCCCCTCAAGCAAGAAGCACATTTCTCTGACCTCACTTTAACACACAACACCACAACATAAAGTACCCAATTCCCAAGCAAGACATCACTCCCTGGGCTACCCTCCAGTCAGGATGGGAGACACAACCCTGTTACTCACCCTGCCTGAAGTATGACAGCCAGGAGGGGCTTTGACAGCAAATACACAAAGGTTGAGGTTGTAGACAGAAAAAAAAGTCATCTCCTGCCTCTCCAAACGAGAGGAAAGGCTTCCCATGCCTCCCACCTGCCCTGCTGGTTTCACGTGCCTTCTGGAAACCTAAAATGAGGTGAGCTCTCCCAAGGAGCCAACGTACATCCAGTATTTTACCGTGTCCAAGAGCTGGATTTTAACTGCAACCTCTGGCAGAAGCGATGGGTATGAAATCCAGAGATGTACTTTGTCATCCACAGCATTCAGTTTTGGGCCCCTCACTTCAAGAAGGACGTTGAGGTTCTGGAACATGTCCAGAGAAGGGCAACGAGGATGGTGAAGGGTCTGGAGAACAGGCCCTACGAGGAGGCTGAGGGAGCTGGGGGGGTTTAGTTTGGAAAAGAGGAGACTGAGGGGAGACCTTATTGCTCTCTACAACTCCCTGAAAGGAGGTTGCAGTGAGGGGGGGGTTGGTCTCTTCTCCCCAGTAACAGGCAACAGAACTCGAGGGAATGGCCTCAAGTTGTGCCAGGGGAAATTTAGGTTGGATATTAGGAAGAACTTCTTTACTGAAAGAGTCATCAAGCATTGGAACAGGCTGCCCAGGGAGGGGGTTGAGTCCCCATCTCTTGAGGTGTTTAAAAGATGGGTAGATGCAGTGCTTGAGGACATGGTCTAAGGGTAGACTTGGTGGCGGGAGGTTAATGGTTGGACTGGATGAGCTTAGGGCTCATTTCCAGCCTTAAAAATTCTATGATTCTATCTGAAGCTGTCTTAAATACAAGCAGCCTTATACTCAAACAGAGAAAGAAGAGTGAACAAGCTGGTTTGGAGATCAATGTGAGGAGCAGACATGTGAAGCAGAACCCTCCAGATGTCTGCATATATCCACGCTCCGTTTAACAGGAGCAAACGGCACACAAGCTGCAGTGGTTTCCTATAAAGGCACACTTCAGAGCACTGGTGCTGCAATCTGACTTCCCAGTTAAATTATGCTGCGTGTGCAGAAACACTTGAATAATCTGCATTAAGATTTAATAAAAATGCAGGATACAAAACCTATTAATTCCATCATTTCCATGAATTCCCTTGCTCCAGCTATAAACTCCTGATGAGATTACAGGAATGTTAAGCCAATCAAGGACTGCTCAGATGAACACAACCTCAAATATTTTGAATACTAGCAGAGAATCAAACCATATATCATACTAACAGAAATCTCATTAAAGATACACCACAGCAAACATCCCATATATTCTCAGAACAGAAATAATGTGCAGCAGTGAAATTCACAGCACTCAGACAACCAAGAGAAGATTGCAGCTAGGCTTGGTGCAGCACATCAGCAGACCTGGAAAATGTGCAATACCAGATCTGACTCTGTTCAGTTTATAAAAAAAATACAGTTTTTGAAACTAAATTATGACATAACCATGAGGATTTTGCCTTTCATAAAATGGATCTCCCCAGATGGGCACCAGGTCCTGGGGAAACTAGACTCCTGGTATAAACTGTCATTAAAAAAAAACAACCAACAAACAAAACAAAAGAGATGGCTGCTAATGCTTCAGCAGTCTTTGAAGTAAGGACAGGACAAGCCCCACCTGCTAGGTGTCCAGAGAAATAAGTAAGTATTTTCCTTAGAGACAGGCAAATCAAGAGAAAACCACTCAATTTTTTGACTAACCAATGTGCAAATGGTATAACCAGAATGCCTTGTACTTTGTGATAGAGAATGGCACAAGTAAGTGAAGAGACTGCATTACAACATGTTTCCTGAGTTGGGATGAGCAAGGCAGTTTGAAAGCTTGCCAACAGCCACAGTTCATAATAGTAAACAGAAGTGATCTGTATTTTGCCTGGAAAAGCAGGCAGAGCACTGTAAGGTACCCAGGAAGCCTTTCAGAGCTGCAGCAGTTCTTTGCAACAGCTGAAAGCATAGATCAGATATTTACTTTTCTTCAGAGAAATTGGGCTGATGCCAAACTTATTCAAGCAAAATTCAAGTGTGCATTACAGAAATTTGATGCTCCGGTGAGGGGCAAAAGATTTACCACCACACAAAGTACACTGGATTCAGAAGGGTTAATACTACTGTTCCGAAATACTCCAAAAAACCCTAAAACATCAACATTTACTGCTACTGAAAAGTACATTTGATCCATACAAAAGCTATGTGACAGATATGACTCGAACTGGAACGAGAGCCACAATTCCCATTGAGTTGCATGCCCAGTACTAAGATTTTGTTGTGTATGTTGCAGAGTACTTCCACAGCAAGCTCATAACAAGCTTAGCACTGCTTCTTCCGTGATGAATTTTGAAAGATACTGGAAAAAGTCTGTATTTTAGCTTTTTCCTTGAGCCCTTATTCTTCACTTGGAGCTACACATAAGATTACAGAAATATCTCCTATTAGAAATTGAAAAGGATGCACAAGCTGACTGAAAATGACCGTGGCATCTGCTGAAAAGTCAGACCCAAAACCAGATGTCACCGAATCACCTACCAGTGGCATTCACCTGCTCATGCAGGAAATAATCTCCAGACATGCTGTGCCAGCTCGTCTTGCTCATCAATCACACTTGCAGTCTAACAATAAACTGTCACTGCAAGCGGGGCTGGGTGACAGAACCACCCCACACACACACACTTTCCCTGCTGAATAAAGACTAAGGCCAAAAGCATACTAGGGAGAACTTGAGAGACATCAAGAGCCTTACAGGTATTTTCAGAGACTAAGTTATTTAACACTACCAGGAACAACACCATGCTCACATAATGCTTAAACATCACTTGAACAAAATAGTTAATGGCATCTCCAATAAAGCAAAGAGAATCACAAGTGTTTTTCCTATTTTATTTTCCCCACTCTTCACTCTGTACCTTTAGTGCTGACACTGCTCGTTCGCCTTCCACTTACTGGGAAGCGAATAGTATCCGTAACAATCCCCATGACAGCTTTAGTTTATGGAAAAGAAGTGTTTTCAATTAAACACTTACTGTTACTTCAGGTGGTGTTCTGAAGGAGCCTACTTTTTGCTTTGCTTCTTGATTCAGTCTTAGCACAGCTTTGTTATCAGCAATGCAGCAAAGCCACGTTTTTATGGTTTTCGGCAACAATATCACTATTTTCCTTTTAGCTATTTTGAGGATTTTAAAGCGAGTTCTCCCCCAGCTTCCTGGCAGACTTGATGCTTCTTGACAGTGTTATGTTAAACTGAAAACATCAGCAATGAAAAGCAACATTTAACACATCTCTTCTTCTGAGAAGTTACTTAACTGCTGCTTAGACAACTAGTACCTTGCACCCCACAAGTGCCAGGATTAATCACACTCCTCTCCAAACCAGACTTACTGCTATTACCCCAGTTACTCAAAAACACGAGCTATTCTACCTGCAGTTTCCCTTTGTTTACACTGTCAGTTCATCTATTTGATGTACTTGTGCTTTGTTTGCATCTCCGATTCTCTTTGTACAAAGGCAGCACATAAATTACTGCCCTGACAGTGAGGAGCACTCCTGCTGCACACCACAGCACAGAGCAGCTAGGTAACGGCTGTAGGAGCCTCTTGCAGCATTCCAGTGTTTCTGTAAGCAGTTGTTCTCATCAGGAAGCATGAGCAGGCTCCTTGAGACCTGGCACAAGCTGCACTTTTCCACTGGCAACAAAAAGATGTGCACAAAAATCCCAACTTCAGCCTTCAACCTCTTTGAGGAAACCAAACCCCCACTGATGAGTTACAAAGATGAACTGCAGAACGTGCAACATCACACCATTAAGGACTATAAATCCCACCACAAACCATATGGAGAAAGTTATCCCATGGAAGGTTCTGAGCATCTTAAAATAATTTGTGTTTACAGTAATGGATAGAGACTTCTCACCAGTTAAAAGCTGACGTGCCAAGTATGCACACCCAGCAAGAGACAGTCTAGCATCCTTTCGCCACCTCTCCCTCCACAAGGAAAGCATTGGCAGAGCTCCCTGCAGTACTGGTGTGCCATCTGATCACACTTCCCAGGTTTAATACTTCTCTCCTACACAAGCTGCTCACGAGGTCTGCCTCCAGCCCTTCTGAATACAGGATGAAGTTGTGAACATCACACATATTTATGCCATCCCAAGGCTTTTAACTGACCCAAGGCCAGGAAAGGATCAAGTAACCTACACTGACATGTTTAATCTGGAAGCTGGGTCCTGCATAAGTACATTGGTCCCTCCTAGAGATGCTCTCTGGCAGCAATCACCACTCAACATAGGCAGCTGCAAGCTGTAATACGACAAGAAACTACCAGATTGCTCATAGTGTCAGCATGGTGAGCAGGCACACTAAACCTGACTAGGACAGCAGAGGAAATGCAAAAGCTGGTAAGATAAATTGGTTGGGTCAGGGAAGAAGCTGCTTGGCAATCTCAGGGTCATTATGTCCAAGTGCCTGTGGAAGACAGGTGAGATTTCCAGTTACAGAAACAGTTCTGGAAAAGTGAGGAAGGACAAGTCTGAGGATGCAGATACCAAAACATTGTACGTGCCTAAAAGGTCACTTTAGGTGTCACCTCAAGAGTGATAAACTGCCAACTACAGCAGTGTCAGGATTAAAAACTAAGAAACAAATAGCTTCTTTCTGGCACAGGAAACAACTGGGCTGACAGGAGAGAGAGAGGAGATATGCATCAGTCTACTCGATGCAGAACCGGAGTACACTGAGTCTTGTTACTGTTAACATCCAAGTTGGAATTCAACCAAACCTAATAAAAACTGACATATTTTGATGCAAACATTCAGGTTGTGTCAAAATGATCTTTATCAGATTCTTTCTAAACCCTGAAAATTATCTATTGATTTCAATACTGGAATGAAAAGCATGCCTGTTAAATCTGCTGATGTTGGCAGATAAGTAGAGAGCAGGATTAAAATTCAAAAGAGGTCCTGACAACAGAAGAAAGCATCAAAAAATTTGGGATACGATTCAAAGGGTGAGTAAAAAGGCATTAACTGTATCAACAGACTTGAGAGACTTCTTATGCAGCTGTTCAACAGCTGTTTTATCATTTCTGGGTGATGACAGATCACAGACTGTATGAATCTACGTCCTACTGTTAGAAAAACAGCAAGTTTCATCCTGAGATATTTACAGGAGCATCATACACAGGGAAATGCAAAATCATAGGTCTTGATGAGGGAAGAGATGACTGGGCAGAAAGGAAGGGTATCACAGGTGTTCCTCACACTTTTCCACACTGCTGCAAAGAAACAGAAATACATTAAAGCACAACACGGGAAATTATGGAAAAGGCTTTCAACTACATGAGAAATTAGTATGTTCCATGTTGGACCAAGAGGCAGTTAGACTTTGAGGAGTCTCATTTTACCACAAGGGTCTTTGTGGAGGTCTCTCCCTTGAGAGTACACTGAAAAAAGTGAATTCTAGCCATCTTCACTGTCTGCTTTCTGGAAGTTTAAAATAAGTGAAGACTATGGCAGCTACAGTCTCAAGCAGCCAGTAGGAATCACATTACAAGACACTAAAATATTTTTTACTTTGCTAGACCTATTCTAGCTCCTACAGCACAGTCAAACTATAGTCCAAATATTCTTAATTATTTGGAGCATTTACTGTCCTTCAGGGTCATTAGAAGAGGATAGAAGTTAGCTTGATGATAAAATATAAATTCTCTTCTCTATGGAGCATAGTCTGACCTCGCTATAATGAAGCTCCATGGGACCGAGAAAAATTGCCATATAGCAGGATATTCTCTGAAACAGCTTTTGAAGCTTGCTGTACCAGGATAAAGTAGTACCCAATTTGATGAGAACACACTACACTGAGTATTTTTATGAGTCTCACTTCATACTAAAGAATACCATTTAAACAGTGACAAAAAAAAACCCCAAACTCCAACACAATAAATAAAAGGTATGCTTGTACATAAAGTATAGCAGAAAGGGACCAATACAAACTCCCAGCATTTAATTAGCTGTTAGCTTTACCAGGTCTTATTAAACAGGAAAAGCACAGCTCATGCTGCTAGCACTGTTTCTAAGAGGGCAGGCAATTAGCAGGTCTTGTTACAGAGCATCTGAGTGATTCACTGCAAGTGTGATCCCTCCAGTGTCCTCTGAGTACAGTGTGACGCCTCATGGCAAAAGCAATGGTGGCGAAGCACAGCTTGCACAAAGACACACTGGGCTCCACCACACCTGCTTGGAGGAATTCAGAAGGTGAATCTCTGTTCAACCTTGTATAGAAGTAGCTTAAACTATTTTAAAGTCTTCTTTTAATGGAAGTAGGGAGCGAGACATATCCTGTTTTGTAGATTGTGGTGTGTTGCTAGAATGTGAGGACAGCTGTGCTAGGCAGTAGTCAGATGATCACAGAGTCACAGAATGTCAGGAGGTGGAAGGGACCTCGAGAGATCATCTAGTCCAACCCCCCTGCCTGAGCAGGATCATCTAGGCTAGATCACAAAACGATGCTTGGATGTTCCTGTTAAGAGCCACATGCACTGGCTTTCAGTACAGACAAGGGTATCTTCTGACTGGTGTTGTGGTTAGGGCTGCCCAGCACAATGTGAAGGAAGCAGTAAGTCCCACTGCTCCTGAAGAACACTGTCTCACAGAAAAGCAATGGGAAGATCATGGGTGTAACATAGCAATTTAAAAAAAGGTTTTCCAAACAGCCTTTGTGGTGTTACTTTCCCCCCACCTCCCCGAAGAAGCTGGGACATTTTGAAAATGAAGTGCTCCAAGCCTAACACACTGTTTAGAACTGTGGCATCAGAGAGGAAAAGCTACTTAAGTGGACTATTAGTTGGACTTAAAGTCTGTGACATGGTTAATTGCAATGGAACAGAATTTCTTTTACTAAAAGTTCATCTACTTCAAGCTTGGTGGTTTTTACATGTTCTATCAGATGTGCTCATCTGTTGCATGGTGAAGTCACCTTGAGGGAATAAGCTGGCTGAGGAGACCAGGAATGAAGAGATGCAATTAGCGATGATGAACTGGTCTTATTACTGTAAGACTGAAGTTCAAGACTTGATCTGTGTCATAAGCAAGGAATCAATCTGATTAATTTTGCCAATACATATTCTTCTGAAACGTTTTTTCATCACTGCTCAAGAAAAAACCCTGACCTGTCAAATAAGAGCATTAACCACAGCAGCTTAGGGCAGACAACATTATTTGAGACCTACTGGCCTTTTAACCCCATCTCCCAATAACAAAAAGCTGTCATAGATCCTTCTGATTGAGACAATAGCCCACTTCACAGACATTTCCTGAAAAACCTCTTAAAAACTCATTACTAGCACACTAGTACTCATAGAGAGGGTATGACTAGATATCAACTCAAGATTAAAATAACTGGAATGGAGGTTCCCCTCTCTTTCTGCAAGTAAAAAATAGCTTTCTGTGCAGGAATATTTTGAAGGAATCATACCATGTATACAGATATAGCAACAGACTATTACAAGTTCTTATGAGAAGTGACAAGCTCAAGGTATGAACATTACAACATCTTAAAATCGTGCAGCATAAATGAACAGCTAAAAAAGTTCTGAATGACTTTGCTCAGGAGGTGGACATCACTATGTGCTCCATCTGACCTTACTAATAATCATTCAAGCTTCAAATCTGCCACTAAAGTCTCCTTTGTAAGCAATTATTTGCCTCTGTGCAAAAATGTTAATTTCATGCTCTGTAAACACGTCTCCTTGTGAAAGACCAGCCTGCCCATAAAGATTGCTTTTGACAACCTGGTGACCATCTCCTGCAGCAAATACTGAAGCATCTTTCAGTAGGCAGCAACACTTGTTCTCCACCATAAAAGAGAGGACACACACAGATGAGACACATACAGGTGAGCCACATATAATGACCTCTACAAAATGGAGATGGAGAGTTTTGGCACTTACTTAAAACAGAGTAACTCAACACTGAAGTGGAAGATGACAGCAACTACTTTCAAGTAGATGGTTTTCATGAAAACATTTAATCAACTAGCCTGTTGTGGAAAACATCATCTCTGCAGAGCTACACTTAAGGAAAAGAAAAGATGCATGAAAGATAAAGGCAGTGGTAAGAAAGATGACTTTTTAAAGAAAAAGTGGAACTCTAAGAGGAAGGTTGGTTGTCAAACTTCAGGAAAAAAAAAATCACCATTCTGTTTACCAGAACTAGCAGTAAAAAGTAGGTAAGTGAGCCCAAACCAAAGGCAGCCACACCTAAAAATGCAACCAAACTCTCATGGAACGTGATGCTACATGGCAAGCTTCCTCCCCACACCCCTCCAAGAATCATAGAATCATAGAATGGCTAGAGTTGGAAGGGACTCCCAGAGGTCATCCAGTCCAACCCCCCTGATCTAGTTGGGGGACACCCCCAACTAGATCAGGTTGCTCAGGGCCTCATCCAACCTGGCTTTGAACGTCTCCAGAGATGGGGCATCCACCACCTCCCCAGGCAACCTGTTCCAGTGCTCCACAAAGAATATTAGCCTGAATCCCAAACAAAATCTTCTAAATAACATGCAATCTTGGCTTTGTATGTCAGCACATGCAATACTGCTGGGAGACAAGCTGCGTGTTTTAAGATGATATAAAATGCAAGTATAAAGCTACATGTGAAAGTTACCACCTTTGCTGGAAAAGCAAGAGAATCATAAATATGCCAGGCATTTAAGGCTAAGAAACAACTTGACTTTGAATAATTTTATGCTATTAAGAGAATGTGCACTGAATATGGACTCAGATCTCTTCATAATTCATATATAACACATACTAAAAGTCAGCCTTGGCACTGCATAGCAATGGAGTGGTCTTTCTGATGCATCTAAATTCACTTCAACATGCATGCAGAGCAATGAAATACTTTCACCCCTCCTCAAGCTTTTACTGCTCTTTCAGTGTCACTTCACTGACGCCTTCAACTAGATCTATTCCCTATGCCTCATGTTATGAAATACTCTAGAGACCACGTGTTAAGTGGACTAGTCCTTTTTATTTTTAAGGACATGTCTTGAAACTTGAAGTAACAAGCAAAGAGACTTCAAGATGTAAGTGTTCCTTATGAAGCTCCCAGATTAGGAAATATTTATCTATTTCCATAAATTTACCACTGTGTGAAGAGGCAAGACAAGTTTGCCATCCCAAAAAGCATAAGCCAGAGCAGTTGGCCATTATGAATTATAAAAGTAAAAAGCTCAGATAAATGTCAACGTTCCAGTAATCCCATTGAGGACAGCTGCTCAGAAGCAGCCTATGTAGGACTAGATTTTCACAAATTACATTAGGAGGAGGAAGGACCATAACATTTACTGTAAGGATTAGATGTCAATCATGCCAAAAAGGTAAAAAAATAAGATTTTTAATAAATGCAATTTAGCAGAATTGCTTTCTAATTTGCACAGTCAAACAAAACCAAGGCTGCTATGTACTTTGAAGTAAAACTCATCTCAGACTGATAGATGCTGACACTTTTGCCCATGGTCTGAAGTAAATCCTTGCAAATTATTTGAACAGGTGAGACCAACAACTTCTTTCCTTTACACAATGCAGCAAAACCAGTTTGTGGAATGACACTGCTATGCTACACTCACCATCTTTGGGAGCAATGCTCTGTTAAAATGCTTTTTTCCTGTTTCAAATCCAGCTCATCGATCTAGTTTACAGTAGATGCCCAGCCAGAGCTGTACCAGCACAAAGGAGGAGGGAAGTAAACTGCAAAGTAAGATCATCGAATCACCTGTACTGCTGAGAACTTGTGTCAAAGCCTTCCTTAAACACACCCTGCTTAGGGACTGGTTCCTTACTTGTCAGGCAGGAGAGAATATTCAGGCAATTCATCTTCTGTTATTCCAGCTCTACCACTCACAAACTCCAATTTGCACTTTCATACACCTATCAATCTCCACTTCCCCAACTTTCATGCTTATTGAACCATTCAAACAGAAAGCCACTTATGTAAAAAAAAAAAAAAAAAAAAGGAAGGGAAACCTCAGGAATCAATAAATGCTTACTAGTAGGTGGGAAATTCTACACATTTTTGCCTGCTCATTAACATCTCCAAACAAGTGAGTCTAATTTGCTGCTGCAATTTAAGCCACCTTTCCCATGTAAAACTTTAACCAGCCACTTGCTTTAGTTTTCAGAACTGCACCAAGCCCACGCTAACATTTTAAATCACAGTGACAGCCAAAGATGATCCAGATTAAATGACAACTCCACTGCAACACTGGTCTATTTAACTAATCATTGCAGGCTCCAGAAAGACCACTACATGCAAAAAACCCCATCCAAACCCAATGTTCATGTAGTTAAAAGCCTTCATCACTTAATCCTCCATCCTCAGTAAGAAAACTGGTCTGTCTGGAACAATATATGTAGCAGCTTTCATTACAGTAAGCTAAATACTTCATCCAAGAATGGAAACATGAAGAAACTAGAGTACAGGGTAAAGAAAAAAAAACCAAATACTTTTAACCTCCACAATTCCTTTAAATGCATTTTCATAAAGCAGCAGTTGTTTTGGACAAGCCAAGATATTCCCCTTAGACCACATGGAGATGAAACCACCCCAAATTCCTTAAAGTTAAATAGCAGCCAACTTTCTGCTAGTTTCCATTAAAGGTAGGATCATTTTCTCTTCCTTACAAGAAGATGCAAGCCAAAGTTCATAGCTACTACATATTTCAAAGTATTCAGATAAATCTTTCGAGTACTGCATAAAATATTGTATACTTTTCATTAATGGTTCAGAAAATGATCTGTGATTGTCTTTTATTCAGAAATGCAAGGGCTTTGGGACCTCTGAGCATAAGTACATTAAGAAGGCTGCAGCTGAGAGGTACATACTATCCTTGTGATTTTTCTGGAGAAGTCATGGCGAGAAACCAGCACAAGCTCTAGCAGTAGTAGAAACTTCCTGGATGACTGGGGAAAAAAATAACAAAAACCAAACCCCAAACCAGCCACCTTTGTGGCTCAAATGAGCAATCAATAAGAAAATATTCACATCAGAAACTTTAAACAAATTTTCTTAATAATAAGCTTTAAGAAAAGACATTCAACTAAACACATGTAACTAGTGGCTCTATAGCAACTTCACAGAATTGGATCCCCCTCACCCCAAGTATTTGATGTGTAGTGACTCTAGAAAATGTATACAACTGAGAAGTATCAAAACCAAACCTCTGACTGAATGTTTCATTTGTTATAGCCCATCGATACAAAGAGCCATATTATGCTCCTGGACAAACAGAATCAAACATGAAAACTTCTCTGACAGGCATCAGTGCCTGCCTTTGTTCAGCTGCACAAGAATTCAGCATAACCAGTTCATACTTAAAACATCAGTGTGCCACAGTGAATGTTCACCATCTCAAAGCATGGAGAGATTTGCTAGGAGGATTATATCTAAGCAGTTTTAAACACTAATGTGCAGTAGCAAAATCCAAATCATTAGACCTGCATTTGCTTGATTCAGCTCCCCGCTGCAGGGCAGTGTGCCATGTCCCATCAAGCAAAGCACGCAGGTCCCTGCTCAAGTAGTTACCCATTGATGCTTGCCATCTCTAATCTTCTCTTAGAATTGCTCTCCAGTGCCAGGCAGACTCTAGGGATTTCAATGAGCACAAGTTGGCTTATATTAACCTGGTCCAAAGCTGAAGGAAGGCTCAGACGGGCAAGGAGATTGCCTTCGGTCAGCTGGTGTGGTCTGAACGAAATGCACTGTTAAGCTTTACACACTAAGATACACACCTTGTTCTCAAGTACCTTTTAAAAAATAATAAAAAAAGTCCTTGAACAAAAAGCTACAAAAGCTATTCATAACACTTAACCACTGCCCATTTCCCTATCAAATTCTCCATAAAGACTTTTGCAAAAACCAAACAGTTAGAACCACCATTACCTGACTAACTGCTAACATAGAAACAATTCCTATCAGAGGTACTGCCTAAGAGTATTACAGGTACCCAGTTTTGAGCACTCATCCTCCTCTTTCTCCTCCTGCACTGACCAAACTGAGAAGTCAGGGTGCTACATTCTGAATTACATTTTAATGAGGTGTCTACAGCAAAGCCCAGATTTTCCCCAACCTCTCTCGGGGTATGGAAAAATGGTTTATGCAATGATGACTCAAGCTGTCCAAATTCTGGAAGTCTAGGACACCTGATGCAATTCCCATCAAATCATACACTCCCTCTCCACTCCAAAGTCAGACATTTGAACACAAGCAACATTTTCTAATACATACACACATGAAGATGGTCTTCTGGGCAAGTGTTCAATTACAAGCCATGCAGCAATTACAAGCAGCACGAGAAGATCTTCATTTAAAGTTCTTTAACCTTGAATTTTCTCAGTGATGGCCAGTGATAGGACAAGGAGCAACAGGTCCAAGCTGGAAGAGAGGAGGTTCCATGCGAATATAAGGAAAAACTTTTTCCCTGTGAGGGTGACAGAGCCCTGGAACAGGCTGCCCAGAGAGGTTGTGGAGTCTCCTTCTCTGGAGACATTCCAGACCAATCTGGACACGTTCCTGTGTGATTTAATCTCAGTGATCCTGCTCAGGCAGGAGGGTTGGACTAGATGATCTTTCGAGGTCCCTTCCAACTCCTGACAGTCTGTGAATCTGTGAATAGAGTGAAATATCACAAAGATTTCTGGAGTAGAAAGCCATACTGTTGTCACCGATGGCCAAAACGCATTTCCATATGTTCAAATACATCCTTTTCATCTTAATGCTGAGAAGTTGTATACCTGTTAGAAATTTCAGTTCAGTATTTAGATATATGTTGCAGTACCCATTCATACAAATGTCCACTTTCCAGTATTAGCAAGAGTGCCAATAACAGACTATGCAAGGCCATCCGTGGCAGTATTTGTTCCAGTCTCTGTATGTGTCCTGACTAACATCTGTGCATGTCTTGCAAAATGTTTTCAGCTAGCAAATCCCCTGACAAGGGCAGAAAGCAAATTTACTCAAGATTTTTTTCAGACATTGAACTTTTAATTCCCCAAACTTTATTTTCAACATTTCCTCAGAATACACTGCACGTAGTATTTAAAGCTGCTGGCTTCCAGGAGACATTTGTCAAAGACCATTTAAAAGCAATAATGTCTAAAACATCTGCAGCTGGTTATAATGCATCAGGAAAATAAAGTTGTCTGGCCTCAGTATCGTGCCAGTGTTGGAAGGAAAAAAAAATCAAAACCATATGCCCACTCTTAGTTCAGTCTCAAGTGATCTATATTTTATAAGGTAACTTACCATTAATTTTTAAACTCCTGTGAATTGAATTCTACTAATTGGACTTCTTGGACTTTTTAAAAAAATGCCCTTCAAATTCCCATAATCCATCTGGCTTTGATTGTACCAAACACCCAAGATCTTTCTGCCAAGAGGTGTCAGCTCCAGAGGTTATCATAAAGTTTACCATGCCCAGAATACTTCCTTTAGCTTCTTCACCCAGAAATAAGCTTCCAGTGATGGTTTTATCCAGGTCATCACCACTGTGGGCACACAAAATGTTACCCCTTCCCAAGTAATTCACGTTGTGGTTAGTTAAATTCAAACTATCTTGAATAAATAGTAGCTTGCTGTATCTAATGAAGTGAATGAGAAGTATGTGAAGTGAATGAGAGCAAAGATTTTAATCCAACCAGAAACTCAATTTTGACCCAGGTTCTTCCATTCCTTCTGGATGAAAGCCATTCAGAGTGATATGTGTTCCTGCTCCAAAGGTTCTTGAGCTATATATCAGCACAGATAAAAGGTACCCAAACACTGAGTCTGGAAAAAACACATCAACTTGCATCACAGGTATATCTGAGACATACAGTGCTGTGGACTCACTCCCAGCCACACAACAGGGACAGTGTCACCTCTGTGCACGCAACCAGCCACTCTGGCCTTCCTCTGTGAACTGCCTCTATAAAAGCCTCCAGCTGCCACCAGCTACATGTGTTTTGCCTAACTTTGCATCTGCTCATGTGAAATTACCATACTAAAAAGCTTCCCATGGCTTTGGCTTTAGAGAAAGGCTCAAGCAAAACATTTGATAAAGCCAGTGATTTCAGCTGTTCTGTGGCCCAAACAGACATTCCTGTATAGAAAGGTCAAAGCCATGTCCAACTTAAATAACAAATAGTAAATGTTCAGTACCACCTTATCATCTGTGAGCAAGCAGCCCCACACTGCTGAACAGAATGAGAAAACCAGGAGTGATACTGAAACTGCAAATGCCCTGAATAAACACGCAATTTGTGCTTCAGATTGCAGTGAAGTGGTCCAAAAACTATGTAAAACTTCTCCAACCACACCTTCCCAATATGCATTGTTTTATGGGTCAGATAGAAGGAACTGTCACACAACTATGTTACTGCTGTGTCTTCAGAGCAGTGTGGGTAACAGGAGTTTGATTGCTGCTTCCATTCTGAAGGAAGAACCTCTCAGAAACGGGTAAATCAAAAATTTTTTCAAGACCAGAGCAGGCACAAAGGAGCAAGGCTTACACTAGAGAACTGACCTCTCTGGGCAAGTCATTTTGCAAAGAAATTACCTAGCACAGTGATAAAGAGGCTGAGCATGACATATTTTGAGTTCACATCTCCTGGGAAACTTAAAGGAGATAAACAGCCCTGTCATACTTTGTTCTCTTAGGGAAAAATGTTTTTCTCAGCCCCACAGATTAATGCACTCACTGCCTCGGTGCTCAGTCACTGATCTCAGTGCAAAGTTTGTAACAACTGCCTCTCATTCTTCTTTCAGAACAAAAGACAACACTACCAAATTTGTCTTCAGCTTTTAAGTGCTCAGTAGACCAGTAGTTTGCCAGTAATGCTTTTTCTGACTGTCCACTTAGACTGCTTCCCAGTTACTTAATAGTGATTGCACAGCAAACTCAGAGAGAGTCATCCATTCCCACTGCAGAACCTCTAATAAGGATAACTACATGGCTTTTGATACATCAGAAGATTGCAAAGCACATAATTAAGAATTAATATTTCACTTGCTGTAAAAACTTTTGTGCTGATCTACATGACAATAGTGGTCTCCATAACCCCACGTTTGTTTTCAGGCTGAATTCTAGTCTGGCATTTTCTTGCAATTTCCAATCCAAACCTAAATGTTAGCTTGAGAAGCAGTTTCACAGTTACTTATAGGTCCCAGATGAAGCAACATAAACTGACAAAGTTCCAATTTTCATTTTTTAAACCATTTACAACTTTCTAGAACTGAGCAGCAAATATCAAAGGCCAACTTCGAGCTCAGAAAGACACCTCTGCTATGACTTAGTCTTTGAAGTTGAGATCAAGTTTTCTTAACCTTAGGTAAGAGAACATTGAACATCATCTGCAGAAATTAACTGCACTCACCAGGAAATGGTGACAACTCTACTGAAGCCACTAGCTCCTCCAAACTACCTGTTAAAATGCAGGGAAGGATATAATGTATGCAGAACAGATTTGGAAAGAAAGTAGACCCAGAGCCTTTATAAACACATCTTCTAAGCCAAGAACCCTGCTTTACTGTTAAAGAAATTCACAGCACTCCAGCACACTGCCTTTTCCATTAGGTACACAGAATGCAGCTAGTTGGAGCATGCCTTTAAAATCACAGAATATTAGGAGCTGGAAGAGACCTCAAAACCCTACATAAAAACCCAAGCCAGAAGCACAGTCCAATCCAAGTACTCTATCCACACTGGTACACACATCTGAAACAGTCATGGCAAGGTCTAGGTTTCAGGCTCTAATCACTTTTTTAGTAACAGAGGACCACCTCTTCTCACAGATCTTGGTGGGGACATACCTAGCAAAGAGCGTATTAAATACTTGCAGCACCACAACTGTGAGAGTTGCCAAACACTCCACACAGCACAATTTTTCTGTAAAGTACAAAACCTATTGAGTATGATTACCCAGTATTTTAGAAACAGCCCTAGGTTCTGCAAAACAAAACAACAGCATCTTAGATGGCTGTTAGTCTACTGTCTTATGCAGTACTATCTAGCCTGACATACCCAGGGATTTTGGAAATGCCCTCCCAGGAACACTAGACATTTTCTTCCATTACTGCTAAAGGACCACAACTACACAAACTACAAAATCTTAAAGAGTGACTCAACTGCAGTGTCAGTTCACAAAAAGGCAAACTACTGCAAGAGAGGAACCAAACCATACACTTACTTGAACTTATCTGTAACCCACACACCCTGTTTGTAACTCTTAACAGACAGCAGATCAACTTTGAAAGGAATGTACAGTCAGCTTTCAAAGACTTCTAGAAAATGCCTGGAACATTTTAATAACTTAATTCTGACTTAAAGAAATCTTTAATTAAGACAGCATTTAGAAAGCATTTTCAGAACAATCTGGAATCCTGAGGAATGTGTTAAGGCCTCCAAGGAAGCTTGCTGTGGCTAAAAGCTGAGATCAGTTGTGACTCAGGGAGGGAAAACGGGAGTCAGAATTAGCCAGCACGGTCCAAGTGTTAACACACAATTCACCTGCCACATCAGTGAACGGCACCAGGATCACCCCTGCCTGTCCTCTGTCATGATCACTTGAGGAGTTTGCTTTGGTTTTTTTCCAAAAAGATGGCATTACCCAAGTTATAGGACTTGACTTAGAAGAATTAACTGCTGCTTACCCTTACACTAGCAAGCCACTGCTAATCCGTGCTCCAGTAAAAAAGCAAGCAAATTAGGTCAGGGGAGCTTAAGTTCTACTAAAATATGTTGCATAGCACCTTATATCCACAGCTCAGACAGCACTTCCTCACCCACCAGCAAGCAGCAGACACCTAAGTCCAGATGGCCAATGAGTCTTTGTCTGGATCCCGTTACCCCTTAGAGAAGGATTATGCCTTGAAATGTCTATCACATAGGTGCAGCTCCCAAGGGATTAACCCTGTTGAGTGCCATCTTGTAACTTCTCTCAACTAACCAAAGACACCAAGTCTCCTTCTAGCAATAGAAACTCAATGACAGAGCACCAAAAATCAATCAGGTTTCTGTTTCTGAAAGCTGCCCATCCAACAAGCATCACTGTTTCTAGATGGGACATTACACTGCAAGATACCATGACACTTTAACATTTACAGCTTCTGTTATATATCCATAGAAGTGTTTACATGACAGACATTTACTTTCAGTCTCAAGCTGCAGATCACTAGAGAAACCAGAGCTATCTTGACAACATGAAAGCAAGAGACACACAATCCATCACTTCCAGCACTGCTCTTTAGGGCAAGCACTTCCCACATCAGCAGCGCATTAACCTGCTGCGCCAGAAGACGTTTCCCACCTCTGAGCTGTGTGGGTGCCCTGGGACTGCATGGTCAGTCCAGGCTTGAAACATCCACCTTGCTGACTCCACAGTGAAAATTTAAGGCCACTCTGGCAATCCCATTAGCATAGATTAATAGTTATGTCAAGTATTGTGTCAGATCCATGTGATGCAGCTGTCTAGTACAAAACCACCAGTCTTGCTAAAGTTAGTGCCAAGTGTTTTGTCCAACACAGCCCATTCTGCCAGCTGGGTTTGGAACAGGACATTGTCAGAGGACAAGATGAAGAAACACATGCTTACTTCCTCTTCTCCCTCAAGTCCACTGTTCCAGAGTTGTCCGTTCAGTATCACTGCCACAGCCTACATCACTTTCACTGGAAAGGGACACAGCGAGTGGCTCTCCTGTGGTCAGGGAACATAGAACTGGTAAGAACTACACCAGTTCTCTTGCTGACCTATGCTGGGTTTAAATATAAACCCCCATGAAGAGCAAGAATCACTGCAGTAGCATCCCAGTTCGGACTGGGCACACAGCTATACACCAAAGGTGTAAGAGAAAAATTCTAACAGCTTGACTATCCAGGGAATAATGCAACCTTCCCTGCCTACCTTTTCAACCCCAAACAGATGGATTATAAAGATCTCATGTGCCACCATCAGAAGATAAACGGCTCAGTATCATTCCTTGTGTTCCCTTACAGTCATCTTCCAGCAGATATGGTAAAAGCAGAAGCCAGCAGCAAAGCAGCAAAACCCTCCAATATCGCAGGGCTAAGTGATGGTACAGCACTATGTGGCAGGGATGTACCTAAACTAAATCCTGACTAACTCCTGCTGCAAACCATGGCATTTCTCAAGCAGTCAGTGTTCCAGGGACACAAGCCAGTATTTGTGGCTACTAGCTGAGCTACAGAAAATCCCTTTGGAAAGCTGTTCTCCAGTTCTTTGGCTAATGAGCATAGCTTCATGCTTCCACCATTTTGGCTGCAGATCACTGTAATCTCTTGCATGCTCGCTGTAGGTTGTCCAAGCTATTCTGCAGTCTAGAAAGGAGGAAATTTTTATTAAGTAACTAAAAGCCAAGATTGCTTTGAAAGACAGAAGAAACCTAGTACTTGAGGAACTTCAAGAAACCAGGGGATATCCTGACAATTGCTGCCCCTCCCTCCCTGCTTTTTCAAGTACTAATATTTCTTAAGATTAAGATCTTTTGGAGGAGGTTCATTGTTACATAAAGAGTTTAGCCCCATTAAGTATTAAGCAGAATTGCTCAAGTCAACATTAAATTCATAAGCCCAGATATGCAATTAAAATGTCTGATTATATTTCATTAACTTTTAAGAGTACTCCATATAACCAAGCAGCTTTCAGGGTCTTTTCTGCCAACCAGCTTTCTCCTTTGAGGAGCCGCTGAGAGGTTTTAGAAGCTTTTTACCCCCTGATTTCACGATTTTCTGTGTACCCCAATGATTTCTATCATAGTACCCCATATTTCACCTGAGATCCAGATGCACAAACTAACCTGTTTAATTCCTAACCCTTTTTGCTGACTGTACACAGCACAAAATGAAGAACAGATTATGCACACACTGATGTGATGTGTTACACATTGTTCTCAATTAGGAAGCCAGAACAGAATTCTAACTGCATAAACCAGTAGCACTGAACACATACCCAAACTCATTCACATTAAGCTGACAAAGTTTATAAAAAGGATGTGGGGAAAAAAAAAAAGTGTTCTTTGGTATTCTTTTCCATGTTGTGAATGGAGAAGATGAATGGATTCTATACATACGTTGACCATAACAGTGAGTCAGGACATATCACAAGCAAGACACACAGATAGTTTTCAACAAGCTTCCACCAGAGGAGGATGTATGAACAGTGTGCCTCACTGCTGTTCTTGTGTAGTCATAAACCACTGCCTTTCCTTTGCTATCCAGAAGTAGCAGCCTTTCCAAGAACCAGTTGTCTGCATATTTCTGTACCTGAGGATACAGCCAAAACCGCAGATGAACCCGCGGGTAACGGATCCAGCTTCAGTGAGCTTAAACACATTTTGCTGAAGACATCCTCTGACTGTGAAGGCATGACTCACAAATGAGGTAAGCCCATGTTCCTCTTCGATGTTTAGACCTTCAACATTTTTAAAGAAAAGAGATTGAAAATAATCAAGGTTCCAAAGTGAGTTCCTTTCATAGCTCTGACAAGCTAAGGAAGAAAAATTGGATACAGAAATCTCATGTCTGTTCCAACAGATTCAAGTATGAAACAATTACAAACTCTAATGAGACACCACACATCAGAAGACTAAATTATTTCACTGCTGAGAAGATGCTTTTTTTGCATACATATACCAGCAAACAAACTAATTTTTAAGGAATTTTCTATAGAGCATCTTTAGGGATGTTAAATAAGTGTACTTTGAGTTGACATTATTGTATGGGAAGCACTCTTCCTTTGGGTGTTTTGCTTTCTCCAGATTTCTGGCTGGGCCTCCTCCATGCTACAGAAATACAAATCAACCCTCAAGGTGCCATCACTTTTTCTTAAAAGGCGCAAAGAATTTAATTCTGTTTTTTAATTCTATCTCAAGAAGTACTCAAAAGCAAGAACTTAACGGGCTGGAAAACCCCACATCTAAAATAGCTTTAAAAACTCTTACATGCAATGAAAAACTCTACACAAAAAACACGTAAGACAGGCAAATCACAAGTGTAATAAGCTCAAGATAATTACATCATAACTTGGATTTAATCAGAAATAATGTGGCTTCTCCAATTATTTCTTTAAGTATTAATAACCAAATGTCTACTGAAAGCAGCAGTCCAATTTTGATACTAACAGGGCAATTATATGCAGCAGTCTAATACTTTTTTTCCCCAGTTTTCGGGAATTCTCTAACCTTTTGCGACTTCCCTTAATCCAAGTTGTATTGAGCTGCTCTGCAAAAATATTTCAGAGAGGAAAACAATCAGTTTTCATAAACAAATACTGGCAAAGTTCAAATACAGACATCAAATGTGATAAAGAGAGCAGGGCATTTTCATTTTACTCTCATTTAGACTGAACAGGAAAGCTTTGGCATACTCCAACATAACTGACAAGATATGAAGAATAAGGGCATAAGGCAGAAGAACATCTTTTACAGCACTTGAGTGATGACTCCATCTATGATGTTAAGGGCTAAATCCACAAGTAACTTTGATATAGCAATGCTGTGCATCCTGCTACTCAACTTCCAGCTTTGCTGTTCCCATAGCAAGGTGTGTGTCCTTGAGCAGGGTCTGTGGGCACCTTCAGGATCAAATTCAAAAGCACTGGGTAAGACAGGCTTTTGACTTCTGATTTTCTCCAGGTCTTAGGTACATAGTCCTTATGTACAAGGTTGCCTCAATCGCATATGAATCAAACACTTGTATGTGTCTGTAGGCTTTGGTGCCTGAGCTGTTCCTCTCAGAGAGCAGGGTTACTGTGCACAGTCAAAGCAGAGGCAAAGTCAATTGAGTGGTTACTACTGCGCTTAACTAAAAGTCATCAATAGTCCTTGTAGAAGGGTAGCAGGGCACTCTCCTCCTCCTCCCTCTACCCCAGGGCTACCAATGCAAGTACCTAGGGTTCCACGTGGCACACGTAGAACTCAGGTCTGCTCAGCTGTGCTCTGAGCTCAGTGTCCTTGAGAAGAGATGGTCAATGCTAAGGATTGCTGCTGGGCTTTAGGGAGGAGAAGATGATAATAAGAGCAAATCAGAAGTAAAATGTGAGCATGCACCCTGGGGGTTTGACTGGCAAGAGCTCCAGATCTAGGATGTCAGGTCTGGAGAGGATGGGCTGGTTTCTGAGGATCACTCACTCAGGTCCTATACTCAGGTCCCTAGGTCTCATTTCCTAGGGCTTTCAGTTCACTCTGCCACAAACAAAGCATGCAAATACCTGCAGTGTATAAACAGCAACAGATACAATGGGCACACAGTCTTCCAAATGAAGAAATTAAGAAAAATATACATAGAAAAGTACCAGTTTCCCTCTCGGTTAAAACACAACTGATTTCTAGCTGCCATGAGGTCTTCCAGATAATCCTAAAAATAACTATTTTTGATTTCTACTGTAAAGCCAATCCATAAACTGCTAGGTTTCTTATGCTCTATCCATTCAGCTTTTTCTACACACAACCATATTTCTCCCATTTTTCCTGCAGGTTGCACTAATCACCGGCATATGCTCCAGCACAGAGCATTTCCTCTGGCATGCTTTAAAAAGCAGCACTGTCACCAGAGCAATGTAAGTGCTGGCAAATATGGTCTGTCAGGTTTTGTTTTCAAGGACTATAAAAATAGACTTCTCTGCATTAGGCTTGAAAACTCATATACCCTCCAGAAATAATTTTTAAAAACACATCTTCAGAAGACTTGTTATTGTTTTCGAATATCCAGAGAGAAAAATCTGTAGGTTTATATTTCATTTAACAATTTCATGTTAAGCCAGTATTTGAATTCTTTGACATGACTGACAATTCCCAGCTAGTTTAATCGGCAACCAGTGCTCTCTGCTCATGCATCTGAGAAGCTGTGAATTGATGCAAATTCCTACTAGGAGCAGTCTCTTATTATAAAAATATCAGCACTTGGAAAGCCACGAGACATCACTTGTTTCCAGAGCTTAGGCCTTTCACCCATGGTAACCTGTATTATTTTATGCTAACAGAAGCTTTGGCCAAAATGCAAGGAAAAGGGTCTTGGCACAGACTGAGGCTCAAAACACTTTCTTCTTAGTTTGTAATGGCTTTGCCAAGGACTCCTTTGCTGTAATCAGCTGGCTCAAGTTCCTATTTGCAGAAAATACGCTACTATGGTGAAAGAAAACCTATTATCTTTTATATACAGATACTCTGCAGCAATCAAAAAAATCAAGGACAGCACAAGTAGAAGAACCTTCATACACTGCAGATAAGACTTTTATGTCCCTAATCGCAGGGCACACAACCTGTGTCTGAAGGCCAGAAACAATATAGGGTGGAATGGGAAAAGAACCACATTTCTAAGGAATCAGCAACAACAGTGGGAAGACAGCAACTGTGATAATTCAGGAAGTCCCCTGGTCTCCACATGTATATCCAAATACCCTTCTGTCCACTTCTACATCAAAATCCCTTCCAAGTCCCTGCAGTTCTTCCAATTCCTTGCAGATGATTTTGCAGCTTACTTCCACACCCTCAGAACCAGGCAAGCAAAATAATTTTAACCAGTCTCATTCCAAAGACATTAATTGTACCAATGTAACTTCTTTGCTGCTGTGAAGAAGACCTGGAACAGATGCTGGTTTTCTGAAGGGAGATTTTATCCCTCCTCCTCCCCACTCCCACAGCTAAATTAGTACCTTGAATCAGATTCTAAAAGACAAACACAAAATTCGGCAAGATGTAACAGTAAACTATCTTTCCACCACAGTGAGCTGCAGGTTGAGAATCAGGGAAGCTGCAGTCCAGAATATATTTGGTGGATCAGCAAAACTAACATACACAGGAGTGGGAAAAAAAAGGGTTATTCTTTCTTACTTGGCTATCACACACTAAACCCTGGCAACAGGCCACCTGGAAGATAAATGAGAAGACAGAAGATAATCACAGGGTTCACTTCTTTTTGAGATCCAGAATAATCCTGTTATGTAGTGGCTAACATGAACTGACAGTCAGGCTAAATTTAAGTGACCTTCTGTAATGTTACAGGAAATAACTTACTTGCCTAACTGAAGCCCTTTACAACATACTTATGTCTGTATTTTATCTAGCTTTTGGGGTTCTGATTTTCTTTAGTGAGGGAACATATTTTGCTTTTACATATCTGAGCTGGAAGTACAGTCTTTAAAGAGAGCCACTTTCAAGGAAGCAGAGTTAAGATTAAAGTCAGTCTGAGCAGAAGCGAAGGAGCTACTCACTCTTTTAAAAAATAATAATATAAAGAAGAGAAACCAAAAAAAAGTCTTATGGTATGCCAGACCTGGTTATGTGGCTATTTTTGTATCATACCCTAGATCAAAGTCACCCAGACTTTCAAAGGAACATCACACTCTAAGACATCTTTGAAAACTTTGGTCTAAACATTAAGAACACTCAAACTCAGTTTCACCTGTTTTATTTATTAAGCAACAGCTCATGCTTACTAGTCCCTGTGAACATTTCTTCTTTGGACTTCATCTGAAATCTGAGTAACATTAGGTAAGCTCAAAAAAAAAAAAATTACCAGTTTTCCATGACAGAGACAAGTTGTTTTGTCACTAGTGTAATGAACTAGGTAACAGTAACTCCCAACTAAATTTGAACACACGAGTAGAGATAATTTTATATAAAGCCAAGCCTAAGCAATCCTCCACTGAGAAAACCAAGACTGGCTACTAGAGGTTTTAAGTGTTAGATTTCTGAATAATCATAAGCAAAGATGGAGAAGAGGATGACTTCCCTTTGAAAAATCACCTTAGCTTGCATGCATAACTGCAAGCCAGTGATTTCAGGCTTCAGAGATCAAGCAGAGCAGAACTTCTCATAACAACTTAATCTTATAAAAGGAGTTGTTCAAGAGGGCTGAAGCAATGCAGCAGCTCTGCATGTAGGAGGGACAGCTGACAATGTTTCCAGACAAGCTCTGATAAAGCCCTAAAACATCACAAGACTAACAAAGACAAAATGTGATTCTAATGAGATTGTTTGAAAGGCAGAGTAGTCAAACAAGAAGGAAGATTTCATGCATCTAGAAAGCTTGTACAGGAGGCAGAATGATTTACTGTTATTCTGTAAATCCTTTATTTCTGTTACTTAATAGCTCCACAGCAGGAAGACAGATCATTTACAGACATCCAAGCTTAAGATACAAGTTCAAATACTTATACCTGAAAAAACACCCATTCAACATTTGTTTGAAGTTTAACCCTTGACTGGTCATTATTTCAGGAAAAAGCTGCAGTTTCTGCACACTGAAAAATATACTCTGAAATGCCTTTCGGAAGTCTGACTTCAGCAGCCACCTTGTGAACTGCAACAGCACAGAATGGGCCAAGTTCTCCATTTGAAAGCTACATCAGGGAAATGTGTCAGGTCACCACTACATCAGCTATGCTGAGATGCAATGCAAGGAACACCCATCAGTGTCGAGGGGAGACACTACACACAGAAATTAGTCACCTCTCTGCAGAGACAATGCTCAGCTTAACAGGGAAGGATGCCAGCATTCACTGTTTTGAAAGACAGTTTTTGGAAGTTGCTTTCTGCTACTTGTTGCACTAATTGGGAAGAAAAAGGCAGTACTATAGCTCAAAATTTAGGAAGGAGTTGAGACTGCAAGACACAGTCACCAAATAAGCATTAGGAGTGAACTTCACCGGGCTGGGTGGTGCTATGCATTCAAGCTGTTGTGGACTCTATCCTCCTTCCCTTCCTTGCCTTCTGCTACTGGACAAGGAAAGAATCACCAATACCCTCAGGAGTCACACCAACTCACTTTAAACAGGGTTCCCTTTTTAAATCTTTGCTATGTTTAAACTGCTTATCATTTCAGTTTTACTACAGAAAAGCAAAGGATATATAACAATATAAACCAAGTTTTGTGAGGGGCAAATTTTAGGCCATCAGCCACCACTTGGCTGCTGCCTCTAAGCGTGCTCTTGCTTGCTGTAGTTCTAAGACCTCAGAGACCACCAAGACTACGCGAGGAATTTAATCCCTGACTCACAATGGCACAAACATGTTCATGTGTTTATGGCATGACCTCCAAAAGAGGAGTCTGCTGAAGACCACCAACCACCAGTATAAGGAAAACTGTGTATTAGTTCCAATGCCTGGACAGAGTTGTGGTAAGACCCAAAGTCAGACCTTAGAAATGAGCTGGATGACATTTCCTCAAGCTTCTGAGGAACACTACTAGCAATAGCTGATCCCTGTGTTTCCAAGAAAGTGGCAGGCAGAATAAATAAAATATTTTTAGTCTTGTGAGCTACACAAGATACACCATGAATGGATAGCAACATTACAAAGATAACTTGTCAAAGTGGGAAGACATGAAACAGTATCAGGGGGAAACTCCATGACCAGGACAGCAGAGTTCAGTTGTAACAACATCAACAGCTTTTCTACTAAGGCAAGTTTCCTCCCTGGGTATCAGCAACACTGGTACATTGCATATGCTCCGCTGTAACTGTGGTTAAAAAGCTTTAATTATAGATACATGCTCTAGAGAGCTCTCTTTTAGCCCTGGAGCTAAGATTAGAGAAAACAGAGGAACTGAAAAAGGGCAGAGAAAAGAGGTAATTATTTAGAAAGAGAAGCAAACTTAAGGACCAAGAAATGGTAGACCTCCCATCTTTGAAGCTGCGATTTAAAGCTTCATCAAGTTTATGAACAATAAGGAGACACGTCGAGTGATGTATTTCTTACATTTTAGGGGGCCCCCAGGGAACTCAGATGCCAAGTTGCCAGCAAATCTCAAGACATAGTAGGAGTTACTCTTCTACCCAAGCATTTGAAAAGGAAAGCTGCCAGGCAACTTCTTACGCTACATATTGATTTACTTATCTATAGCTTTCTCCAATTGTTTGCCAGATCTCTTAAATCTGACAGAAGAGGCACACTCTGACAAGTCAGCCATAATTTGATAGCCAGTGTTACTTATATTCTTAACAAAGGTCTGCAGATAAACTCTCCCATCCTTGTTACCTATCCATCATCAAACCAGTGTAACACAAAACACAGGAAGTACCACCAGGAGTGTCGGTTACACTGACAGAAGAGATACCATTACCACTGAGAGGCTGTGCTTCATGTTGAATAAAGCAGGACCAGTAACACTTCCTACCTTCCTGGGTTGTAAGAAGTCATGAGCAGCATGACAGATCTGAAGGTAAAACCATAAATAAACTCTTAAAGAGGCAGTGAAGAATTTGAAAGTTTATTCACCACAAGCAAAACAAAAGTAGAACATAAAAATTTAAAATTAGAAAAGGGGACCTATTATCCCTGGATTTGGAAATAAAGCATCACACCGTTATACTGAAAGTGACTGGAACATCAGGATATGTTCAGGAGTCTGAAATCTGGTAAACAGATTCACACTTTCTGTTAACTGCTAACAATCCCCACTGACAGCTATCAGTTTTGCAGACAATCTGGGACTTCATGTGGAGTCAGAGTATCTTTTACAATTCTCTTCAGAAGCAGAGGAATCCCAGACCAAGCTGTATCTAGAAGGAATACATGCATGGCCAAACTGCACTCGTACTGACCAAAACTGCTCTCTCCAGGGCCATTTGCTCAGGTTAAGACAAAGTGCAAATACAGGGCAGAAAGGCTATTCCCAAACTGATTCCAGAACAGGAACAGATAGATATATAAGGTTAACAAATATTAACCATTCATTTTCAACCCAACATACCTCAATCTTATCTAATTCACATTTAAATAAATTATTTAAATAATCCTAAACATCTACAGGGAAGCAAATACAAAAGGCAGGAATACTAACTGCAGTTCTGTATCTTCTGAGAGCAATGAAATTGTGTTTAAACAGGGAGTGGAAAAACAAAGTCTAGTAGAGAAGCATTTTTCTCCCTAATTTCACCAACACTCCTCACTAGTGGTAAGAAACTTTGCATTATTTTACCAGTTCACTTAGCCAAATACATGGCAGTTCTGTGGTTACAAATTTCCTGGTGGATGTGCTCTTAAATTTTGCGGTCTCTCATGATTTGATCCACATTCATACAGGAAAAAACACTCAACTCTGGAGATCACTGTACAGTTATGGCTTTCACTGTATAGTTATGTTTGGTTTTTGGTTTTTTTTTCAGTGACCTAAAAAGTGGTCCAGATGCCAAGAGCCAAAAGGTTTTCCTGCTAAATTCTTCTTTCCATGAAGGTAGGCACTGAAGCTGTTAAGAACTGAGCACAGTGTGTCTGAACTGCAAAACACAAAACAGTAAGAGCACCTGTTCTACGACAGATAGCACCCCAAAAGAACAGCAAGTATAATAAACCTCTTATTTTCATACAGCATAGGAGATCTAGAATACAGCCCATTTGCTCATCCAGCTCCACATTGCCATTACAGTGAAGATCATCAGAAGGAATAATGAGACCCTAACTGAAGGCCTCTGAGAGCTAAGTATCTTCTCCAAATTTTACATTTCACTTCGCTGCAAGATGGTTTAGCCACTTTATGTTCATTTCAGCTCACTTTGCTAATGGTAAGTACAGTCCTGGCTTATCTAGCCTAGGAAAACCTGCTCATTTCACAAACACACTGAAGCGATCAGCTTCACAGCAGTCCATGCTGGAAATCAATCACTCAGCACAGGTTTGTTCTGCTCTAGCACCCGTGCCTATATCCTCAGCTTATCAAAACAAGCTTTTCAAAGTTTGCTTTTGTTTCAGCAAATACAACTGCCAACCCAGAGTCTCCAGGAGGTCCGTGAGGAGCCAAGCCCCAAAGTTCAACAGCAGAGCAAGATCAAGAGTGTGGGCAGCCTAACACTGAAGCAGGATAAGTCAGTCATTCTCTTTACCTCCTCCTGGCAGAGAGAAGAAAGGTTTCTCTCTCACTTTTCCCAAGCTATCCTCCTCCCACCCTGGCAACACAGTCTGCTAAAGGACCCTCTTCCTTACCAGCTTCTGCCAAGTGCAACAACAAGCTGACTATCCTTGACAGCTTCATAGCTGCCCCCAGGTCTGAATGGCAAAGCCAGTCAGTCACCTTCCTCTGCTGAGGAAGACGTGAGCAGGAGCAGCAGCCGCGGGAAAGGCCAGGCACAGCATTGCTCCCCACTCAGCTCACCATCAGGGCTACGTTTTCAGCAATACTGTCTGGAAACTTTAAGCTTAATTACACTAAAGGCAAAGTTAATGAGCCCCAACTTTCCAAGGGGCCCATTCTCGCAAATCATTTTTCAATCACCAGTTTGCAGTGGGTTTCTCACAAGAGCAGGCAGGTACAACCCCTTCAATCCATGCGGCTGGCAGCAGAGGGCACCACACAATCACCTATGTGATTTATGTACTTGCATCACGCACGCCAGTGAATTTACAGAGCACGAATTACTACTGTGACAAGCTACAGGGTAACTCCATAAAGCGTCATATCAGATAAAAAAAGCATGCAGTGAAAGGCAGCTAATTTGCTGTAATGCTTTTAGTCGGCAATTCAAAGAAGGAGATGTCCAAGCTTAGTGTCTTTTCGGGTCCATGTGACACTCCCCTAACAGCGGGTATCAGGCAGAGTGCAGGTCTCCAGCCTCACCAGGCAGGTACAGAGCAGTATCTCTGCAGAGCATCAGAAGTCACATAAATACCTGCGTTAGCCCAAGCATAAACCTCTATCCCACAAACTAATTTTTTTTGTGGTTTACATATTGCTGGACTACTCCACAACTGAACATTTTGGCTGAGGATACCCAGCAGCCTGTCATGTAGACAGTGGAGAATCACAAGACAAAAGGAATAGCTGTGTTTCTCTTGCTTTTTCCTACCCCCACACCTACAGATCATATGTTTGTATTTACTGGATACCTGTTGAAAAAAAAGATGAAACTATGCAAAAGGCCACCTGCATTACATGAGCATACTGATACATGCATACCTGTGAGCAAAAAGGTATAATCATGAAATAGAAGCTTCTAAACTAATACTTTTGCTGTTGGCAGAAACACTTCAGCACTTTGATCCCATCACATCCCCACATAAAGCCATGCCACTAGCCAAATCTGTTACACAAACCAGGGACAGGACTTCCGAGTTCCTATCATCTGCTGAGTGACTCTATGTACACACCAATAAAGGGCACTCCTGAGCATGCAGCTGTAGTGAAGAGTATCTCAATGCATCAGCTTTTCTAAAGAGATCTGCAGCATGACCTTGAGGCCAAGACCTTGATGACTTAAGGCCATCCCTTCTCTGCGAAGCAAGAGACACCCAGCAGAGCTGCAGAAGAAAAACCCCAAAGGCAGAAGAAAAACAAAACCCAAACAACACAGGCCTAATCCAACTTATTAAAGCAATACATTATTTTAAGCCACCATAATGTTTCCCTTGAACATGTAAATACAGAAGCAATTAGCTGCCTAGGCACTTCTGCAGAAAGCATTTAGCATAATATTTACATGGCTTCCAATTGCTTTAATTTTCCGACACGTTTGTTTCAGGCACTAGAAAGATTAAATAAGGCAAAATCGCCTACACTGATATATTGCCATTTTGAAGGTAACATGCAGCACAAGACAGACTACAAAACAAACTCTTAGCAGGTTTTAAACTTCAAAATTTCAGCATCAGAACTCTATGTTCTAGGAATTGCTCTACAGCTTTAATTCAGCTGCTTCTTAAAACATCATATACTCCCCTTCCTGCTTTTACTTTTACTCTGAAAGATAAAATTACTGATTGAAACAGCAGACACCATTTAAAGAGAAAGAATGAGCCTGGACAGAGATTTCATTGAAAACCTCAATTCTGTATCACATCTGAAATGTCCTCAATTCAAAGATTAGCCCGCACAAAAAGGCAAATTATGGTCAGAAACAGAAGAAAATCTTTTCTGACTGCTATGAATATAATTTTTACGATATAGCTTCCTATCATCTAGAGTTTTGGTATTAAGAAGTCAGCTCTACCAAACGGCTTCATGAACGAGCAGACAAACAGCATATTCATTTACAAGCTGGAAGTTGATTAGTAAGTACAAACCCCATGAATGCTCATCAGGCCCAAGGAAGAGAGGCTTTAACCACTGAATCTGAGGATGCCCAAAAAAATCTGCAGTCAGCTGGCAGATAACTGACAACACTAAAAAGCTCAAACATTTGGTTTGTCTTTATTCTGCTTCGTGTGAAATTATTTTTACTAAGGTAGGCAGTTGTCATTTAGGGTATGTTTTTCTTTGCTCAGAAAGCAGGAGCTACCATTTCAGTGCCCAATCCTTAAAATAAAAATAAATTTTAAAAAGGCATATGATACAAGTGTATCTTCACTCACAGACCCACTGCAGCCTATAATTCCATATTAATTAAATTGGAAGATGAAGTCTTCAGCCTGAAGTCCAATAACTCTACACCAGTGCAGAAAGGTTTTATTGGACATTCTCCAGTAAGCTGCACAAATGTTTCCCACCCAGCTCAACACACCATAACTCTAAAAGCAGGTCTCAGTTTACTGATGGCTGCCATAGTTTAAAGAGACATAAAGAAAAACAGAGTCAACATTCTGTACAACACGGGCAATACAAGGTATCTGAATACCGAGAACACTCAACATATACAGAAATTAGCAGGGATGCACTGCACCATGGAACTGCCAGCTTACAGCTACCCAAAGTCCACAGGACAAACCGAGTTTTGGAAGAACAAAAATATCAATGATGATATCATTGTCTTTCCAGCCTTCACAGATTTAACCAGAGTTAATTGTTACCTCCAACAAGGAGCTAAAACCCTTAAAGATAGCTACTACTTTCTTACACACGATTTTGCAATGGTCTTCATTTTGCCATAACAGCATACAGTGTGAAGGTATGGAGCAGTGGACTGCATGGCCTGATTATCAGCAGTCGTGCAAAACAGATTCCCTGTATCCAACAGAAACACAAGCATAAGGCAGCAACATCAGGAGCTCCAGGCACATTATAATCCCTGTGTATGTTAAAGGGATTTCTGTGCAGGTCTGAGGATCTGCCACAAATTTATGTGTTATGGCAGGTAACAGCTGACTTTTTCCCTACCAGCATGGGACATTAACAAGATAGGATCACAGTTATACCCAGACTTGTCCTGAATACCCAAATTTGAAAAAACCACCGAAAAACCCACCCAAACCAAACCTGTTTCTTGTGGGCAGGAAGAGTTCAGCCCCAGTTTGATCACCTCTCTGAAAGCCTTCTCTTCCCTCAGAGAAAGAACTGCCACAGTAGGTTTCTTCACTTTTATGGTGCAGTTAGAGTGGCAAGTCTCCAAGGAAGGAAAGATTTAGACAACTAAGAGTTTTAAGTGGTTTCTGAACAAGCAGAGCCTTGTAGGGTAGCAGCTGAACTGCTAGTTACACGCTGATATTTCAAGCTTTCAAGTCCAAATCATTCCTAATGGTACAAAGCCAAATCCAGAAGGGGATAAAGCAATTACATAGCCAAAAGTAAATGCAGCTAAAGCAAGCTTCTAAATGCCTAATTTGGGTGATCTAGCCTTCTCGTCTCACACAATAAGCTGAAGGGTTTGTCTGTTACATTTACTACTATACCAGTGGGACAAGAAAGGAATTCAGTCATGTGCTGCAATATCATCAAGCCACGTATCCAGCAGGAATCCTCCACCTCTCTCGGGGAAGAGTTATCCACTCCTTTTTGCCCAAAGGAGGATCAGTACACAGATACAGTCCTCAAAGCTCCACCTGGTACTCGCTGCTAGCCCTTGAATTCAGCTCTGCGGGGACCCAGAGATAACAGGTGATGCTCATTCCCTGTACCTTTCCAAGGCAGGCAGAGAGATGGAAGGGAAGGCTCAGAATTACTGTCCTTTCCTAGGCAAGGACGGGACAAGCACCTTGGAGAAAGGAGCAAAAGACCTTGCTTTATTCCCATACCAAGCTCAGCTCAAAAAGGCAGCAGACCCTCGGGTCCTCACATATACAAACTGTCAAGAAATTCCTCGCGTCCCCCTCCAAGCCCGGACGTTCGCTGCACAACCACAGCTGCTTCCCCAGGGGCCCGGGAGCCCACTCCCTGCACCCCTCCGCCTCACCTCCTCCTCTGGAAGGGATGGCCGCTGCTTGTGACAAGGGAGAAGGACGCACCCACCCCTAACACAACCCTCTCCT
>VXBZ01001605.1:733361-774259 GCA_013399135.1 Heliornis fulica | reverse complement strand
GCTTGCCCGTTGGACACACGGCATGTGGGTAGCAAGGCTGCTGTCCACAGCACTCCATGGATGCAGATGCCGCCCGCGTCCTCACCGGCCTTGCCCGCAGGCAGGGCTGCTCCAAATCGCTTCCCCAGCCATGGGGAAGAAAGGAGCGCTGTTCCCTCGGGTACCAATTGTCTTCTACAGTACCGTATGCTAGATAACGTATAGGCTTGGAATAGTGCTTTTTTAAGAGAAGAACAGCGGTACAGATTTCTCCGCCCAAAAAGGAGCGGATTCGTTTCTTAAGTGAAGGGCAAAGAGCCCTGGTGCTCAGGAAGATGTCCAGACAGTGGAACAGCCGTGCGGCTCGGCCGCTGTCAACAGCAAAGCTGTGACAGCCCCGTGCCTGGCTGTGGGACTGGCAAAATAAATATTAGGTCTCTTCCAATGTAAACCCCCTCAGGGAAATTTTGATTTCCTAGAATAACAACAGAAAGCCTATGAAAACCGTTACACACTCCAGCATTTGCAGTTCTTGCCACCGTTGCCCCAGCAAGTGGATTTAAAGTTAAATAAACTTCCACAACCCACTAGATGGCATCTTCCAGCAGATTTCAGCGCCTGCTGCGACAGCCAAATTATCACGGAAAGCATTTAATTTAGAGAGCAGGCTACAGTTCCTAAGTCTAACTACAAGTTAAGAGAGCTTGTACTATCATTTTAATTATCAGTGAGAAGTTGTCAGCATCTGATTTCTTTACTAGCAATGTTAATGTTTCTATTGTTCCTTCCTGGGTGGAGAAGATACCAACCCATGAAATCCCTTTGCTTCTGCGTTTGGAGGAAAACGTATTCCCTTTATCATCACTGAATCACCTCCAGCAGCGCAGAGACTTTAGCCGCTGTTGAATAATGCATAGCCACTAAAACTGTACAACAATAAAGCTACATATATGTTACTTGGTACTGTGAGAATCTAGTCTGGAAAGGTACAATGCCTCTGATTTAGCACTGCAGTGCCAGCATACTGCCATATGGACCCTTATAATAACATCCACATCCCCTTGTCTCTGCAAGAGCTCTTCAAAAAGTGGTTGTGAAATAGCAGGCGGTTTTGTAGGTATGCACATAGGATTACAGCCTGCCCTTGGCAGAATATCCTCATTTATATAAAGAAATGACAGCCACAAAGTTTGAGAGTTAATTAAAACAAAGCTACTAGCTGGCTTGACATATGTTTAAATTTAGGATTGCGAGTCTGCTTGCTAAATTAAATGTTTGCCACATAAATTGACTTCAGCAGAGTTGTACGAGTTTTAACTGGGAACAGAACATAGCTGGTGCTGCAGGTAGATCAAAATTTGGATTTGAGAGCATCCTGAATGATCAAACCCTATGACGAGCCTTGTAGGAATTGAAGTGTGGCTGCTCCTCGCTGATCACACTGGAAATGGATGATCCATCTTTCCTTCCCGCTTTAAGATGAAGTGAATCCTGTTAAGGTTACCCAGGAAAATTATTTACACCACATGCAGCTGCCTCAATCCCAAATAAATAGCTGTGTTTCTTCTATGCAAGGTCCAGCATTTTTCCCTTTCCTCTTTCTCCTGAGGTGTTTTGGTGGGGATGACTTTGGCCTGTTGGATGAGAGGTAGTCATAGGGTACATGCAAAATAAGCATGGATTTATGTTTCTGAGAAAGAAAAAACCCTGTGGCTGTTAAGCCTCTAACCAGAAAGGGAAATGTGTACCTTCCCCAAGCATCTTTTCAAAACAAATAGAGGATAAATTAATAGCAGCTCAATCCCCACTGGGAAGCTCTCTCTGCTGGTGACCTGGGTTACCCGATTTGCAGCTTGTGTGTCGAGATGCTGCAGGGCAGAGTGTAAAAAAGAGGGTAGTGGCATCTTGAAGCCTTGAATGAAGGCTGGGGAGCAGGAGTGACTGGAGGAACTTGGTCAGCAGATGCTGGGAGAGGGCAAGGGAGCATTGCAAAATGCTAATGGGAATGGATGTGACAGAAGTTGAAGGGATAACACTCACAGACAGCACGACAGCACAGAAATGAGCCAGCAAAGATATAGGGAATCAGTGCTGCCTGGATCTCCTGCCTTCTGGTGTGCCATGGCTGCAACTCCTCAGGACAAGGACTGACTCATGGGAAAGGTTGGATCTGACTTTGGGACTCCTGCAGGGATGGGTAATGGAAGGCAATAGGTCCTCTGCATCCTGCAAAAGCGCTGAACTGTTACAGGAACACCTCCACTCCTGCTAGGTGGTTGTGAGTGAGGCAAGACTTGGCTTTTCATGCCCCTGGCTGCTGTTCCTGCCTAATGGCACGTGTTGGGGGAAGGAAATGCCACCAGAGGGATGGCATATCTTCCTGGAGTAGCAGTGGGGATGTAGGAACCAAAATACCATGCAAGAGCCTGTTAGGTTTTATCTTGGGTTCACGGGTGCTGCAGATACATGTTGTAACTACAGGGGATGGAGTGGGAAACCTGGTCCAGGTCTCCATGCCCTGAGTCAGAGAGCTGCACCTGCAGGGTAAGCCAACTCCTCTGCTTACCCTTTGGGTGGAGTTTTGAATAGATGTTTGTATGCTGGTGATGCTTTCTCTTTTCTGCAATTCTCATTTTTAACCAGGAGAAGTAAAGGAAAAACAATCTTTAAAAAATGAATGAACCTCAGCCATGGCCATGTCACAACGGGACTATTTTTTCTGCAGCATTTCTTTATCCTTCAGGGTTTATTGGTTGAAGTTCAGCTCAAATCTCGTGTGAACAAGAATTTATTTTTGGGGGGTTTCCCCCCTTTTTCTTTCCTGATAAAAGCAAAATGCCCAGGAACTGGCTCACCTGTTGGGAGGAGCACAGCCCTCCTCTGCTGCTCAGCAGTGGGGTACCTGCCAGCTCAGACCCCCACAGCGATCCTGCTGGGCTCCCCCAAAACCTGGAGCTGCTTCCAGACTGTACTTGAGATTCTGTGAAACAATGCAAATGCTTGAATAGCTCACAGAAGTGAGGATGATTACAGGCTTTTAAAAAGAAATGGCAAGTCCTGGCACTGCAGGAGGGCATCCAACCTCCTCATCCCTCCCAGGGATGGAGATACAGCAGTACCAACATCTGTGAATCCTTGTGCCCTGCCTGGGAAGCAAAGCATGGAATTATTGTGGCTGACCTGGAGAGGTTTATCAGTGTAGGACAGACCTATGCACAGCTTTTAGCAGAAAAATAAATAAAACATTCCCAGTGGATCCACCTGAGCAAGCAAAATCTCCACGGTCAACAGGGAAATCTGCCTGCATTTACTTTGGACAAACAGAGACCAGCTGTGTGGGACAGGAGAAGGCAGCTTCTGAGGTACTGAGCAAGGTACTGAGTACCTTGCTTGGAAAGGGGTGCCTTGCTTGGAAAGGGGTGCCATCACCAGCAGTTGCTCCTCCAGCCTGGTGCAAACTGGAAGGAGCAGCCAGGTCTGTCTGCATCCTGGACAGGTGCAAAAACCCAACCAGACTGTTGGAAGAGTTTCCTGGAACATAACACTCTCTTAACTCCCCTGGCCTTAAATCAGGTGGGTAATTTCACTGATCGCCTGTGGCAGGGGAAATTGCTGATGTCTAAGTTGAAGCACAGTCCTGGAAGATGAGGTGGCAGTGGCTTGCTGGGAGGCTAAATACTGGAACAGAGCGTGGAGCAAGGAGGGATGTGAACCTCCCGCATTCTGCATTGCAAATGGCTGCACCAACATATCCAGAGATTTGCTTTGTACCCCAGGAGCAGCTGGAATCCCTTGCCCACCTCCAGGCCAGGCTGCCCAACCAACAAAGCCATTAGTGGTTGAGAAGAAAAAGCTGTTGCTGTGCTTTGCAGGGACTGAACCACCCCTGCTCTCCCCTCTGGGCCGTGGTGGTCATCAAGGACCCTGATTCTGCAGGCAAAGCCTTGCACAAAGCCACATCAGGCTGCTTTAGTTCTAGTGCTGTTTCCACAGAGCAGCCCTGACAGGTTAAGCATAATTATCAGTGAGACACAGTTTGGGCATGAGGAGATGGAGGGTCTATTCCTGGCTGTCTACTCAAGTAACCTTATTTAAAAATAAAAAAGAAACCCACAACTCTTGTTGCAGTCTCTCTGGCTGGAATAAGCAATGAGCCTTGTCTGCTCCCTCTGCTCTGAATTCAGAGCTGCTGCAATGAATCGGACTGATTCCAAGTCCAACAGAGCCAGCCAGGCAGACTGCAGTCAAGATGTCCCCAAAACTCCCTGGCTCCTGCTTCTCTGAGCACACCGTGAATTTTGAGGCCAACATTTTCTGCTCTTCTCAAGGGATTTGGAAGCTCACGCTCTAATAATTAAGGCAGCTTTGAACATCTTAGCCTTCAGCCTCACTTTTCTGGCTGCTCCCCTAGCAGCTGTTGGTGCTTGGAACAGGTACCAGCTTTCAAAATCTGCTTGCCATGGGCTGTCATGGTTTTAGCAAGGAGGAACTTAAAGCAGATTCTCCAGTGCACATATGAAAGCATCATAGAGATGACTTTGAGGGAATTTTGCAGCTTTCCTATGAACTTGAGTAGTTTGTGCATCACTGAGCTGAACCTGGAGGATGTTGGATGTACTCTCGAGTGAGAGGAGCATCACTTGAGCCTGAGGTCGTCTTCAGGGTGGGTCTTCAATGTATCAAAAACACTTATATGCTCAAGATCTCCTTTACCAAGTCTTTCATTAAATGTAATAAACTCTGCTTACATCGTTACAAATGGCCTTATGGAAAGGGGAAAGAAGGATAAAGATGCTTAACCCTGCACTAAAATATCTAGTGCTGAAGATAGCCAAGAGAAAGGGAAAAATAAAGCTGGTTATGAAAATATTTAAGTGAAGTGCATAAAAATTTAGGCAATGTGGATTATATCATCTTGAGTTACTGCACTCAGCCCCACCAAGGGAGAAGGAACAAGGGCTATAAAATGTAAATAGAGGAGAATCCAATTCAGAACAGATGTCAAGAAGCACCTTCCCAAATGGAGAATAAAAACAAAAAGCAGGGAATGACCTGCTGGGCAAGGCTGGAATGGACATGTTAGGGCTTTCTAAGGTGAGATGTGTCTCTGGGGCTAAGCAGAGAGTGAAATGTGCCAAATGGCTTCTGTGGGATCCTGCCCTGACTTCTCCATCAGACATAACATCAGTTTCAGGATTTTTCATGCTAAACTAAAAAGCAACTGCCTGCTGCAAAGGGATCCTGTGCAGCTCTTCTCATGGGAACCTCCTGCTTCTTCAGCCCCACGGTTTGGAAGCATGAGAGGTTCATCCATGGAGGGGATCCAAGCCACCTTGCAGATACCCTTGCCCATTACCCATAGGGTGTCCACCTCAGGCACTCATGGCTACCACCTGAGAAGTGAGCCAGTGCAGGGGTTGCGCAATGGGAACTTTCTACCCTGGATATGAATCTCCACCTTCCCATGAATCTTGCTGGAGCACATCTAGCAGACGTTGGTTTTACTTCTATGGGATGAGTATTTGACAGCTGAAGTGACTGCGAGCAGGTGTCTCAAGTGCCTGACTGGAGGGCACGGTGTTGAGCCTGCCCTTGCTGAGCCACTTTTCCAGCAGGGGGAAGGCTCTCCTTTCTTAAAATAGGTCCTCTCCAAGGGCTCTCATGTTCAAGAGCCAGAAAGCAACCAGGTCCTTTGTTCTTTATTTTCTGCCACTGAAAAGAAAGGTGGAAAAAAACATCGTTTGAGAAGCAGAAAAGCAAGGCAAGTGCGATGTGGGATGTAGGATGGGACAAGAGGATGAAGTTGGGAGAGCAGGCACCTACCAGCGTGGTGCTGAACCATGGTGAAGCATGGGGAGAGCCAAGAGCGCTGTGCTGCCAGTAGCTTGCTGGGGGATGGGTTGTACCAGGTGAGGTCAGCATCTCTGCTGTCTCAGACATTGCCCTCTGCATCTTCAAGGAGTTTCACAGCTCCAGGCTGCCACATGGCTCCAGATAGCTGCCAGTCAGTGATGGAGCTGCTCACCACGTCATTGTGTTTTCACATTTTTTTATCTTTTAGCGGTGAACACATAGTGTAAAGCTATGGATAGATACCCTCCTGTTTCCTTTCTTCTGCCCAGTGTCCCCAGGGTTGCTCTCATTCTTTCTATCAATATCACAGATTGATTCAGAGTCTGCTAAAACTTCTGGCCCCTGAGACACACAAAGACATCGTGTAAGGGATTGTACAGCTCCCCTCCCATCAGCTGAGACTTGTAGTTCAACCGAAATCCCATTATTCTTTAATATACAGCAGTACACACAATCTGGAGGTTAATGAAGAGGCAGCTGTGTCTCTGGAAGGCCCTGTCCTGACTGGCATTTCTAACAGCCAGACACTCCTTTGGAGGTATATTTCACTTCTTTGGCTACAGAAGATGCTGCAGTGACTCCCTTGGACCAGATGCTTGCACCTGAACAGCTGAAGCTCAGCATGCAGAGTACTGCCTTCATCCTGAAGGTCCCAAACACCTTTCTTTCTCCTCTCCATGCAGTCTGCAGTCCATCCCTCTCACCATCTTCCTCCTTCTTTTCCTCCTTCTGCCCTGTGAGGCAGCCCAGTTGGTCACAAGTCTCCTGGGGCAGCAAAGACAACCTCAAGTGGGTGACTGTGAGATGCAGTGATTAACCTGGGACCGTGAGGAAAACTCACTGTGACAAGCTCTCAGCACTGGCAACCTGCCTACCCTCCACAGCTCCTTCTGCAGGGAGAGGATGTGGAGGCACCAGTGAGGAGCTGGGGTGGGGGTAGGAAGGAAGGAATGTTGAGGAAGCCTAAGAAGCAAAATCTGGTTGTCCCATACCTGTGTTTCTTGGAAGATGAGTCTGCAAAGCTCACATGAGACACCAGAGACATCCCAGGCTATGGTTATCATATCACATTCCCAAGGATTCATAATAGAGCAGCCCCATCATTAATCTGTAATTCAGAACCCCAAAGAACCACATGATTAAGACTTAAGCCTATTGAATGTGGTGCTCTGCAGAGTTTTCTGCCTTATTCCCAGGGGATACAGCAGTTTGAAAGATGACAGCTTCTTTGAGTGTGCTAATAACCATCATCTTCCAGTACATAGCACTGCAAGACAGAGCACTTCCCATGGGGTTCCCCCAGACTCTCCCTCCTGGGAAACACACCTAAAAGCTTCAGAGGAGTCAAGAAAATTCATCCTTCCAGGGAGACCTCATGCTGAGCCCAGTCTGTATGACAGAGGGGCAGCGGGAGGAAATAACAGCCACAGAAGTCCCTTGGCTTGAGCTGTGTGGTCACTGTCATGGCAGGCTGGGGTTCCGGGGTGGTATCAGGTGTCCCCCTATTCACAGGGCAGCAGCAAAGAGGAAGCACTCATGGTTTGCTGTGACCCAACATGTCCAGCTGCAGGTCTGGTGGCTGCTTGCTTGATTTGTTGGAAAATGGAACCAAAGAAAAAAAAAAAGGTTAGTTCTGGGACTCAGGAGAGAGCGAGCGAGGGAGGAACCGGGTGAAGCAGAGTTCAGGGAGCAGTATTTTGCTCTGCTGCTGGGCAGTCTGAGAAGAGGAAGAGATGTGATTTATCAAGGTTCAAGAGCCACCCTGGGTCCCTGCCAGCTCCCGGCAGAGACCCAGCGCTGCTCACTCCTGCCGACGCAGAGCCAGAGAGATTCTGCCTTTCCTTCCTCTGGACAATGTTTTACCTGCTGCCAACACAGCAGGACCTCCTCACACACACACACAGAGTAAATGTGTCCAGCAGCAGAAAAGAGATGCTCTCAGCTGAGATATCTCATTTTCCAGCTCCTCACATGGGGATTACAGCAGTGTAAACTATCCTATGGAATTGCATGGTCTGTTTCTCCAGCCACCATCACATCCAGAGCCCTCTTTCCTCTGAGAAATAAAGACCAACTGAGAAAGCACAGTGTGACTGCAAATCTTCCTGGAGAGCTGTGTCAGAGCCACCTGCTCTCATAGCTGTGTCTAACAGGTTATGCAATAAGCCTAATGAATCTCTGTCATGAACCCATGTGTGAGCCTTGGCTCAGAGTATCGTCCTCCAGCACCCTGAAGACAGCTGACAAATAATCAAACTAGGGTGACCCCAGTTCAGTTGGCAGCAGGTTTGTCAGCTCCTGGCATGGTGGCTGTTGGAGCAGACAAGCCTGCTCCTTGTGGGACTCCATCTCTCCCTGGTCTGGGATGCAGCTGGTCCCTGTTTTTTGAGCTTGCTAAAACCACGTTCCTTCCTATCCCTCCTGCCTGCTGGAAAAACGACCCACCCTGTCATGGGGTCCCATGTTGGGTGAGGACAGGACACCCCAGGGCATGGGCAGGCAGCACAGAGAGCAGCTTTTCTGCCAGTGTAGACACTTTGGGAGCATCTCTAGGAACAACTCCATGTCCGAGATGCAATGATGTAAAGGATGTCTTGAGGGTTTCCCAGCCCCAGGCTGACACATGGCAGAACCTGCAGAATCAGTGAACTTTCTGCCTGACTGAAACACCAGCCTGGCTGTTGGTGTGGAGAGTTGGAGCTTGTTTCCCCAAATCAAATGCCCTGCAGCAGTGTAGCTCTGCTAGGGGCGACGTTTCTCACCCTATCATAGTACTGATGCTTTACTTCCACTTCCTAAACCCATGCCTCAGTGCCTGCCTATAGGCAATCACAAAGGCATGTGTCTGCTGGGCTTTGTGTGCTGTCCTTGAGCTGGTCCCTCTTCCTTCCAACCCCAATTCTGTGATTCTGTAATTGTTGGAGGTGAAGGCTGCTGGAGGGGCAGTGAAGCCTGAGGGAGAACCCAGGAGGAACCCAACAGGCTGGGCTTGGAGAGTGCAGATGGTGCAAGATCTGAGCAAGATGTGGTAACTGGAGACCACCTGGGGTTTCACAAGCTAAAGACAGCCCTGGTGACCTCCTCTGCTGAAGAAGAAATCAATAGGTTAATTTATGTACCCAGACAAGAGCTCTGCCGGGAAGACACAGCCTGTGGGGCTGGCAGAGCTTTGTCAGGAGAAAGCAAGGGAGGACTGGGCTTGGAAGGGAAGACTCAGGCACAAATGGTCCAAACCACTCAAACCAAATAGCTCTGAGAGCAACTGAGATGTGTGATAGAGATGGCACTGTCTGATGTGAGGAAAATGCTCAAAGGAGCAGATTCCTCTTCCACACTCCAAACAAGCCTTCTGCTCTGCACTGAGGTGCAGCCTTACTGTCATGGGGTAAATCAGAACCAGTCTATGCTGGTGGATGGATGGTATGGCCCTCGAGCTGTGCACAGGCAGGCTGCAGGGGCTCCTGGTGCTTCTTGGTAGGGATATTAGCTGTCAATTTAACAGGGGTTTTTTTTAGGACTGAAAGAAATGTGCTAATAACTTTCTTCTGCTCTTCTCTGAGGGCTCTCAAAGCACTTTACCAAAGGGAAATGCTGTTATTACTGATTCTACATGGTGCCAAGGGACACCTCCTACCCCCTGCACAGCCATTCAGCGGCAGATGAGCTGAGAAGGAGCTGCAGCATCCACCCCTGGGCTCCTGTACCAGGAACCTGAAGGGGATGGACACAACTGCATGTTACAGCAGCTACCATGCCCCATCCCAGGGCTGCTGGGCTGTCATCACCTCTGCGTGAGCCTTGGGGACTCTCTAAGTCCCTCAAACGCAGGGGAATGACTTAAAGGGAGATGCTGAGAGGAAGTAGATAATGCTGGACAAGAGGAAAGAAATTAAAACAATAAAAAAGCAGCTGACAACATTCCTTTGATCTTCCACAGACATAAACTCGGCTCTGCAGGCACCTGAGTGTCTCTTGGCAGCTGGTATTGGTTTGTTCCTTCGTATGCTTCAGTTGTGTGGATGAAGAGAAATGTCATGGCAGAGAAGAAAGATAGAGGAAGACTACAAAAAGCTGTGAGCTGCCAGTGTGTTTTGAGTTGCTTTATTCTGAATCAATATTGAACCGAAGAGGAATTATAAATCTAGCAGATTACAGCTGAAGCAATGCCAGGGCATCTGTTTCAGATATTCTTATTTATTTATTTATTTATTTACTGGCTAGAGCAGCTGGTTTTATAAGAATCCACAGTAAAAGTGTTATTAAAACAAAGGGGGGAAAGAAATAACAATAAACCAGAGATATATAGCAGACAAGGAGTAGTAGAGACGCGGGGCTGGGAAATAAATGGAAGAGAGGAGGAAGAACCCAACAACCCACAGGTTGTAACCGGCATCAAGCACTACAAAATCTGGAAGATATTTGTTTTACAAGACAGTGATTCCCAGCTCCAGGATTGTGCTCTGTGATTTATGGTGCCTGGCAGCTGTTGCAGAGGTTGAACTAAGAGCAGCAGAGACAGAAAAGTGGAAATCACCCTTAGCGCTTGCCTGTCATTTCCTAATGGAAGGAGATTTATTAGCAGGAAGCTGATGGGGGTGGTGGGAGGTACTTGGAGGAAAATTTCCAGCTCCGTCACTCCCCATGTCTAGGATCAAATTCACCTTTGGTGAAATTCAGGCTGTAATTAAGGCAACAGGCACATAACCGGGGGCATTTGTGGGACTTAAAGCCTCACTGTGCTTCAGCTGAGATGATGCAATCTGCACAAGCCTGCCCATAGCCTGTCTGAGGATGACACACCATGTAAGAGGAAAGCACAGTGAGATCATGAAGCTCCTCCACACCACCCTTTCAGCCTCTGCTTCTCCAAAGGGTGGCTCACAAACCTTGAGAAGCCTCTTTCCTCTTTTTACAGTGACATAGAACTCCTTGAAAGAGTCCAGTGAGGGCCACCAAGTGATGGAGTGGAACACCTTCCTCATGAGGACAGGCTGAGGGAGCTGGGTCTCTTTAGCTTGGAGGAGACTGAGTCGTGACATTATTAATGTTTATAAATATGTAAAGGGTGAGTGTCAGGAGGACGGAGCCAGGCTCTTCTCAGTGATGGCCAGTGATCAGACAAGAGGCAACAGGTCCAAGCTGGAGCAGAGGAGGTTCCATGTGAATGTAAAGAAAAAATTTTTCACTGTGAGGGTGACAGAGCCCTGGGACAGGCTGCTCAGAGGGGTTGTGGAGTCTCCTTCTCTGGAGACATTCAAGACCAATCTGGACACGTTCCTGTGTGGTTTAATCTCAGTGATTCTGCTCGGGCAGGGGGTTGGACTGGATGATCTTTTGAGGTCCCTTCCAACTCCTGATGTTCTGGAATTCTGTGGTTCTGTGATTTTGCAGGACATGCCCTAGTGCCCCTCTGGTTAAATGGTCCCTGGTACCTGGGAGCTCCATCCTAGTGTGCGGCAGCCAGTGTCTGCTTCCCCCTGCCTGCATTTTGCTGCCTGGGTGCTTTACAGTGCCCCAGAAATGCCTTGAACAGAGAAAGTGCTGACACTCCATCACATTCTTGCTCAGTCTCTGCTGTGTTTAGGTGCTGTATCAAGGCATGCTCAGTGTTATATGCTTGTCTTCAAGACAAGCAAAGACCTCTTTTCCAAGAGCAGCTTATGTCTGAAGGCAGGGGCTCATTTTCCTCTCATTACCAGCACACAGCTTGCAGAATTGAGAAGAAGGTTTTTGACTCGTATCTAAAGTCACTCAGAAGCCAGAAAAGAAACGGCTGTCAATAATCCATCATGCTTAACTCTCTGTACCGGGAAAGGGCCCTGCGCTTGCGAACAGCGTTTACCCGAGAAACCCCGGGGGGATGCGGGAGGCAGCTCCCGCTGCAGCAGACACAAAGCCGCCTGCTTGAGTCGTTGAGGCTTTGGCCTTGTGTTTGCTCCGGGTTTATTGATTCATTTTGCAACAATGCACTGTAAATAGATTTGTTCGTACAGTTCTAATCGAGCCGATGAGAGCTTGGGAAGTGGGGGCTGAAAGAACGCTGAAGAGAAATCGAGCCTGAAGCAAGAGACTTGTGGAACCAATACATCTCCTAGATGGTGGGAAAAGGGAAGGAGCAAATGCTCTGCATGCCACAGTGGGCATATCCCTGAACACACAGATCCAGCTGTGCCCTCCATGGGGTGTGGGAGACCCCACTCGAGCCTGCAGCCGCAGCCCACACTGTGCCTTCCCATGCTGAGTGCTCCAGTGCAGCCCTGGAGCATGCTCTAAACTCCACCCCTCCCTCCCTCTCTGAAAACCTGACAGTGAAAACCTTTTTAACCTCAGCCCTCTCCATTAAATGGGGAGAGGCAGAATTCTTTTCTCTCCCCTTTTTCTCTAGCTTGTGTCTTTAATTGCTAAATCTTTGTATCTTCTAAAGCACTCGGGGAGTGAGGAGCTCTCTGGCCACCGATGCGGCTCCAGGATGCAACCTGAAGATAAATTATTCGTGGAAATTTGCAGTCAGCTCACAGATAACTGCTGAGGAGGAAGGAGGAATCTTCCCCTAATCCACAATTTAATGCAGATTATTCATACAGTGCTGCAGAAGAGTTAATATACTCGGCTGGGACAGGATGGAAATGATGTCTACTTAATACAACAGGAAATAAATAGAATCTGCTTTCGAAGGATGCATTGACCAAGCTGTCGTGCCTGATGCTGCGGAGACAAGTGACTACAAGCTTCAGCTTAATGTGGCGTGGAAATGTATTGGGTTGTATTTATGTCCATATACAATACTTAACTGGCTATTGTGCTGATTAAATATTTAATTGGCTGTCTGTGAGGAGAAATGTGCCATTAGTCTATAGGGAATTACCCCGTTCCTTGTGCCTGCTCTTAAATAAAATGTGTAATTCACTGTAACTTAAGCATAATGTTAAGTGTCTGTTAAGGGGAAGTTTTAAAGGGAAATAAATACAAAACTTTCCTGCTGGCCTTGCCTTGGGTGAGCCCCCACATGCCTCACAGCCCTCGGAGGCATCCCAGGGCACAGGGGACAGCAGGGACGTCCCTTGTGTGTCACTGACAGCTGGGTCACGGAGCCAGGGAAGGGCTTTTGGGGTCCCTGGGCTGCCAAGTGTCTTTTGGGGGTGCTGGTCTTTTACAGAATGGCTCATCCAGATGCTGTCAAGGGAGACTGAAATGCAGAAAGCCCATTGGGATGCTCCTAAAATATTTCTCCCCGCTGCAGCCAGGTGAAGGGATTTGGCTCGGTCTGTGACCATCACAGGATTCTTTCCTGGTTTTGTTTGGGAATCTGAATTTAGTGTGGTGAAGAGGAGAAGAAAGAGGAGGGGAGGAAGGCTTATGAAAGCAACTGTTTCTTCTCTTCCCCTGGGCTACCCTGGGGTACAGCAAAAGCAAAGTACACAGAGCAGAGCTCTCTTACCTTGCAGAGTGCACTGTGCCGAGTACCAGCAAGAAAAAACCCAGGAATGTGCTGAGTTTTATTCCTTATCATTTTAATTTAATGAAAACCCCAGCCTTTTTGACGCAAAAGCTAGTGGTGTTTTATTGGAAAAGCTCTCTGAGAGCTCTCAGAGCACACCATGGTGCCAACAGCTCACAGCAGCACAGCCTCTGCTGACCATGTGGGCAGAGTCCCCCCACCACGGGCTGACGTGGCTCTTTGATTCATCCCAGCAATGAAGCTGCCAGCCCTGATGAATAACTAACTGATCCTTCAGCAGGGTAACTCTCTGTCCATTGACAATCTGGCAGCCTTCACCCACTGGCTCCTCATCTTCAGCAGATGTTCACATGTGTGCATGCATGCCTGCTGCAGAAGCTCCAGGGCAGCATCCTGACTTGGCACAGCAAGGTGCCCACTCTGCTGCTTCAAAAGCACTGCCTGGCTATGGGGATTCAATAGGAGAACCTGATATTCTGAATAATGCAGCTTCACCTGCGTCCTTAGAGCTGACTCTGGGCTGAACTCTCTGATAAGGGCAGCTCTTTGCTCCTCTCCCACGCTCCCTGCACTCAGGGGGGTTTTAGTCTTTGACGAATGGTCCTGACCTCCAAAGCTTCTCTTAACAAGGTTGACCTGAAGACACAATTATCCTGGGACACATAATAAGGAAAGCCCTGCCAGGACTGATGTAGTGAAGGCACAGTTTTCATTTTAGCCAGGATTCACATCCTTGTTAGATGTTAGCAAAGCAAGTGAATGTTTCCCTGACTGCCGTGCACAGCTTGGCTTCCCTGACACCAAGAGTGGTAGCTTCATGCCTGTGGTGTGTTGTGATGTCCCCAAGCAGGGGTAGATGACATCAAAGCCCCCTAAAGCTTTACCCTCCTGGCTGTCTCATTTCAGCCTGTGCTGAGGCTGTGAACTCTTTAGGGTCATCCAGCCTCCAAACCCAAGCTGAAAGGAGATGACCTGGTCATGAGTGGGGACAGCGAGGTGGTCACACTGGTCATGCAGGACCAAGAGTCTGAGCTGCATGCAGCAAGGTCCATCCTCCCAGTGTTGGCTGGGAAAGCTGCTCTGCCATGAGGGAAGGGGAATATTTAAGCACTAGCAACCAGGGCTGCCTTTCCTCAGCCCTACCCTGGTGGCAGGGGACAATGAGACCATGAGGGTGCACATGGGGGGGCAAACTTGGTGTGCTGTCACAGAGACACTGCCTGAATAAGGGGTGGCAATGGTCCATAAGGAAGCTGGGTCTTCTTGGGCTGCTCCACTCAACACCAACCAGCAAAAAGCCAGAAAATTCAACCTGGTTTTGCTGCAACCAGCTCTGGGACAAGGGACACACCTGGGATGCACCTTGTGCTGTCTTCAAGTGTCTGAGGTCCCAATAGCCATGCAGGGAAGTGAGGAACAGAGGGAGGGGTCCTGCCCTCTTCTAATTGTGTCACCTGCTGCCAGCACCCCCATCCTCACCCCTCTGCTCCCCTCCTGGTGCACTGCCAGGTGGGACACTCAACCAGAGCTGCCACCAGCCCCCTGTGGACCAGAACTGCTATGGCTGGGACCTTCAGGGAGGTGTCAGAACAGCTCACTGGAGGTACTGCTCAGCTCTGAAATACCCCAACATGAGCTGGGTCCCCCCACCTGAGCTCTGGGACCTTGGGAGAGGCAGAGTTAGATGCAGATTGCCTTATTCAGGTTGATTGGGTTTTCTTTATTTTTCTCCCTTTCCCCCCCCTTTCCTATTTTTTATGAGTTTCACACCTCCCCTCACTCTCTATTTTTGATCAACTGAGTCAACCCTGGATTTGGCACTTGGGGAATGGAAAGGTGATCCCTCTCCATCAGCAGGGCAGATCCTGTGCACCTCCCCTGTGTGCTGCTCCCCAGCCCACACCAGCTCCTCACCACAAGCAAACCCACTATAATACATTTTTGCCTCTGTGAATGTGGGGGTTAAAAGGCTGATGGTCTGAACCCCCCCACCATGTGGAACTGCACCTTGGGAGATGCAGAAGAGCATGAGGTGGGCATCCTACTGGCTCTGCAGACCTCAGCCTTAAAACTGCAACACCAGAGGGACATCAGCTGCTCTGGGCAGGGGACAGGGGCTAAGGGAGGTGAGGGTCTGGGGGAAGACCTTGGGGGGACATGACATGGAATAAAAGGCCCCTTTCCAGTCCAGGTACACACCTGGGTGAGCAGCTCCTGGGGGGCTGCATGCCTGTGTCAGTCCTTCCCAGTGCCTGAGGTATATCTGGCTTTGGTGTCCTTGTTCCAGGCTTGGTGGTTTGAGCTGTGCAGGATGAGTGTGAGTCCAGTTCTGGGCTCCTTTCAGCCACCAGCTGTGGCCTCTGTAGGATTCCATCATCCCTGTTACAGAGCTGAGCCCATCTCCTGCACCCTGGGGAAAGGGGGCGAGTAGAGGCATGGAGTTTCAGCTTTTCTTTAGGAAATTAATCACACTTTAATTACAGTGAAACCTGGAGGCATGGCAAGGGATTAAGTGGATTATCTTCAAAGTAATTTGTTATCAAATATTTATCCTTCTAGGAAGGGAGATGCAGGCTGAGAGATTCTGCATTATCCGTGCTGTCAGGCAAGGACGTGCTGTGTCCTTCGTGCCTCCCCCTGCCCCTATCTCCCCCAGCCCCCATATCCCCCAGCCCACTTGGGCAGGCTTAAAATGCAGAGCAGAGCCCTTTGCCCCCCCCAGGGCTGGTGGCTTTGAAGCTGGTGCTGTGTCAGGGGAGATACCAGTGCCTTACTGGTGGACTCTGGTCTTCGAGGTGACACAGTGGGGACAGCCAGCACCACTCGCCAGATCTTGTGGTGGGATGGATGCTCCCAGCCCTGCTCCCTGCCAGCACCTGGCTGCTGCCTGCATCCACAGTGGTGATAAAGGGGCTTCGGGCAGCAGCTCTGTCGCTGCCAGAGGAGCCAGTGAGATGCGTGGTAAATCGGATTCAGCCTGAGCTCTTTATCCGTTCGGCAGACTGTGGGTTTAGTGCTTGGATGCTTCATTAACTAATAATAATGAGTCATTGTATTTGCCTCCTGGGCATTGTAAATGATCCAGTGTCAGGAGACGCCATGAGGACGATGTGGAATCGCAATGAGGCTGAAACGGGCTGAGCCTCGGAGCGCAGATCAAACCAAGGCAGACATACCTCTGTGCTCCTCACCTGGGGACACGGCCCCTGTGGAGGACAGGGCTTCACCCGGGCTTGTGTGCGGCCAGGCTCATAGTTCAGGGTGCTCCTGCACATCCTGGGACCTCCACGTTTCCCTCTTCCCCTCCACTCACATGCTCTGAACAGAAGCTCTTCTTTCTCTTCCCATTGACATATGGACTTTTCAGCCCCCATTCCCTGCAGCCCCCCTGCAGAGCTGCTGTCTCAGGGGGATGCAACCAACACCCGGTGTTGCACACCTTTGTATTTTCCTGTGAGGACAGTTCCTCTTCTGGAGCAAAACTGGAGTGATGTTCAGTGCATGGCAAACCCCTGCCCATGGAGGAGATGGGACTGATGCTCACCTGGTGCCCACTGGCACCCTGCATGCCTCTGCAGGGTGATGGAGCAGCAGGAGCTATGGCAGAGAGAACACCCAGCTCTGCCTGATGTTCTCTACAGGCTGATTACCTGGACATGACACAGATGCCTGTTCCCTTCTGTGTGCCTCTTCTGCAGGTCTGTAATTTGGCTCTGTGCATGTGCTGGTGGGGCAGGGAGAGTGGAGTCCTCTGTCACCAGCCCCACAGCCCTGCAGACAGCACACCCTCTGCACCCCAGTTCCACACACAGAGGAGGACTCCCCTCTAACTCTGTGGGTGTGGAAGCATCTTTCTGGCCTCAAAAACCATGCAGCCCCTCCCCCTGGGAAAGGCACCTGCATTTATTTAGTTTGCCTCCAAAATCTGACCTCAAGAAGCTGCTGATTAAAGCAAAAGGGAAAACAAAATCCAGGTGAAAGCAGTAAGGGAATCATGAGAAAAGGGGGAAAGTGCTGTTGGGCTGCCTGTGCAAAGAGCAGGAGCTCAATGGAGATCATTTTGGCTCACACATTGTCAAGGGGGGACAAGAAGTGTATCTCCTGCCCTGTGAGAGCTACCAAGGGTCATCTTCTGCCTCAGTCAAGAGAGGAAGCTCCAACCCTTAAGGTCTTATGGGCCAGCAGAGCAGTGATGGCTGAGTGTCACCCTTTGCATGTCGCAGGCTACTGGTGGGACTGGGATGAGCCAGGGCTGTGCAGGTGAGGGTCCCTGCCATGTCTTGAGATCCTCGTAGCCCATGTTTCATCCCAGACACATGTCCTTTGCTAACTGGCATTGCTCCAGTTTTGGGGGACCAGGACACCCTCCAGTTCAGATCAGGAGCCCTGCAAAACATGTCACCTCCACTGATTCATCACCCCATTGTGAAGCAAACCAGCTTGGTTTGACAAGATGTTGTTTTCCATAAACTACGTGGACTGGCATTAATTAGATTTCTATCTTTTAATTCTCTATTAATTGAATCTTACATCAGCTTCTCTTCTATTTTGCCTAGGATTAAAGCCAGTCTGAGTAGGCAGCACCAGTCTGGGTCATCTCACACACCCTCTCCAGGAGCCAACTCACCTTCACCTCCTGCTTTACCTCTTGCATCATCCCCAGCTCCAGGCTTTGCTCCAGGACCCATGATCCCAGCTCAGACAGGGCACGGAGCTGAGGCACCCTGGCCTACCACTTCACCAGTATTTATTCCTGGCAGATGATATTTAATAAGACCACATCATAAATGAACTAGAAAGCACTCCAGCAGCCTGACGTGAGACAAATATAGCTGCCTGCTCATTTCCAAATACCAAACAGAAATATTTGCTGTCGGTTTCTGCCTGTTATGTATCATCATTAGCAATTTTTGCCACCTCTATTAAGCATTTGTCTGTAATAATACAAATACAATTTTAAAAACTCCTTTCTTATTGCCCTTAGCCATTCTGGGCATGGTTTTTCCCTGGCATTTTAGTCTCACTTTTTGCATTTCTTTTACATTTCACATCTTCCATAACATAACAACCTCTATCTAGTTTTCCATAGCTATATATACATCTTTCTGATGCAACTGCTGCTTTCATTTCACCACCGACCTACAAGTCCTTTAATCGTTTCCTCCTCTGACTCTGCAGCCAGCCTTTTCTGTCCCTCTATTCGACTCCAAAAGCTCTCTCCTAATTCCCAGCCATATATTTTTCCATCTGAATTTGTCCCCTCACAGCCAGCCACAGTGTAACAGCCTTCCCAGGGATGTGATGGCTGTTTACAATATTCTCTTCTCTCTCTCTCCAGGCAGGTTTATTCCCCGCCATGGCAACGAGGTCTGCTGCAGGGAGGCATCCCGCTGAGCCCAAGCCCAGGTTTGGAGGAGACTCCTCGGGCCATATAGACCCAGTCAAGCTCACTCGCTTCCCTCCCTTGTTCTCCTCTAGCAAAGTGGGAGGACAGACCCCAACGCCCCCCCTACACACCTCCCCGTGACTCAGTTTCCCTTCCCGGGTGTGCCTGTTACACAACATCCCACCTTCGCTTGGTTGTGGGAGGTGAAGCGGTGAGAAAACTCCCACTGTGCTGCTGGAGGTGGAAAAGTAGGGAAGAGGGAGAATGTGTCAGCATGTTTTTTTCTGAGTAGTGGCATGAAAACACTCGTGTGACTCTGTTTGTATTTTCTCCTATGTGCAGAGGCTCCACAGCCTGCCTGCAACCCTCTGTGGACAGGGTGCTGTTGGCACAGATGGACAGCGGGCTCCTGGTCACTGCAAGGGGAGGCAGAAGCTGCTGCAGGGAGTCAAGAGCAGGCAGAGACCTGGAGGAAACACCCCATGGTACATTGTTCCATGCAGGGTGAGGATTCCTGCAATGCCCCAGATTTCATCCCAGCTGTGTGCCCTTTGACAACAGTGTTGGGGGTTGGTGCTGCTCTGCTGAGGCAGGAGCAGATGTGTCAGGGTGTGGAGATGGTGATGTTCCACAGTGTCCCATGGTGGGAGCCCCATATTGGCTCTCCTGCTGTAGAGATGCCCTGGCACATGGTTGCTGCATGGTGTTTCATCACTCAGAGCCCTGCTGTGGACAGGAATCCCTTCCCAGGGACATCACGATGCACCACGAGCCTGCACCCATATCCCTTTCTGCCATGATGCATCATCCACAGACCAGCCCTGCAAAACTCCACATGAGGCCAGGGGGCTGCCACTCTGCTTTAAAGCCCTTTCAGATCTCTCCAAACCAATGTGGAGGATGAGTCCAAAATGCTGTCTGGGCAGGGTGATGGGGAAAATGAGAATATCCATGGGTGACAGCCCCAGCTGAGTCCTTCACAGAGCTGCATCCACTGAGGGGATTAAACACATTAAATGCAGCCCCGTGGCAGGATGGATTTGCATCCTCCATGTGCCATATGGTTGCATTGCCCCCAGAAGCCCTGCTGCAGCTGGCAGTGGCAGACAGAGCTCCAGCCATCTGAATCACAATGCAGAGAGCACCACATGCAACCCTCCCTGCCAGCACTCCTTACCTGGTCTGACCACCCAACCCCACCTCCTGCCACACTAATTAAACTGCAGTGCCCAAAGCTTGGGCTTCTGGGAGGCACTGCCATGTGCAACTGAGAACATCCACTTTGTTCAGCCAGGTGATGGCATCTCTGGTGGCTCTGGTGCTGAGCATGGCCGGGTCTGAGGTACCAACCCAGAAGAAAGTGAGTTTTGAGGTTGGTGTGGTCTGGTGGGACAGAACCCTGTGCCCTGAGCATTGCTCCAGGGCCAGTTTCAGGGCTCACTGCTGCTGTCTCTAGTCTTTGAAAGGTCTATTTCCACCCATCTGCTGAGCTTCTGTCCACCTCCCTCAGTGATGAGAGGGGAAGACACCTCCAGGCAATGAGCTATCGCTGCTTTGAACCTCCCTCTCTGACACAGTGGGTGCTGCAGAGTTCGGCAGCCCTTTTGCTCTCCCTCCCCTTGCCCTCCATCACCATCATCTGCACAGGGAACGGCCTTTTCTTATTAGATGGGCTGTGATCTGTGAGCCCTGTGCTGGATAATTGGCAGCAGCAGATGTCATGCCAGGAGAATTGCAGGATTCAGCTTAGGGATAAAAGTTGAGACTGAGGAAGTGATCCCAGCAGAAGCTGTTTCTAGCTCTGGGATGTTTCCTTGTGTATGATTAAAAGAGAAACAAGTGGACTAAGGTCCCTATGCTTCCAGCTGGAGGCACGTGTAGCCGTGTAGAGCACTTGTGCAGCTGCTGGATCAGCCCTTTGGGGAGGCAGGAGAGAGAAGATATGTGCAGGATGAAGTTTTTGAGGAACAGAGGAGATGATGGGGCTGGATTCTCCAAAAGCAACACCCATGATTGCAGGGAGGAAATGCCCAGCATTGCCCCAGTGAAGTGATGCAGAGTATCTTGTCTCCTCTTCTGGACCCAAGTCAAACAGATCATGATTTTCTATGTTTTAAACAGTTTTTCTGTGATCTTGGTATTTGACTTCAGGTTTTTGAGCTTTCAGTCTTGTCTGCATCGTGATTTCCAGGCTTTCTCCACAAGTGTGAAATCTGGCAAAGTGTTCCCTCTCCCAAGGAAAGCCATGAGCTGGGGATAACCACCGCTGGAGGAAGGCAGCAAACACCACAAGGCTGGTGAGAATTAACAATTTCACAAAATATGATGTGTGAGCAAATTCACAGCTGGAGGTTGGCCACAGTTCACCCCGAGGCAGCTGCCTGCACAGCCTGCCTGCTGCCCAGCACGGGAAGGACACACAGACAAGTGTACAGCGTGCTTGGGTAAAGCCACACTTGGATTTGGAGTCTGATTTGGGCACTGCAGCAGTCAGCAAAGTTGCAAAGTCAGCCTGGCAAGGGACCTCTCCCCAGCCAAACCTCAGCAGTGCCTGCCCTGACACCACGTGTGTTTTCCGGTAGAGCCCCATCATTAAGCTCCTGCCCCACATGGGGTGTTGCAGGTTTAGTCTGATGATCCCAGGTCAATCAGGAGGAGCGTGGTAAGCACACAGCCACCTGTCTGTCCCATGAGACCATGTCAGCCTTGCTCACTCACTGCCACCTTGATCGAAAGGAAAATATTGAGCTGCAATGGTGGAGGGGCTGAGACAGGAATTTGAGTGGCTGCATCCCTTTCCAGTGTACAGAGTCACACAGATTCACAGAATTGTAGGGGCTGGAAGGGACCTCCAGAGATCATCAAGTCCAACCCCCTGCCAGAACAGGTTCCCTAGAGCAGGTTGCACAGGTTGGTGTCCAGATAGGTTTTGCATGTCTCCAGAGAAGGAGACTCCACAACCCCCCTGGGCACCCTGTCCCAGGGCTCCATCACCCTCACTGTGAAGAAGTTCTTTCTCACATCAGTGCGGAACCTCCTGTGGTCCAACTTGTGACCATTGCCCCTTGTTCTGTCCCCACAGGCCACTGAGAAGAGGTTGGCCATCTCCCTTTGTCTCCCACACTTCAGATATTGATAAACATTGATGAGGTCCTCTCTCTGCCTTCCCTTCTCCAGGCTGGACAGCCCCAGCTCACTCAGCCTTTCCTCACAGGGGAGATGCTCCAGGCCCTGCATCATCCTTGTGGTCTCTGCTGGACTCTCTCCAGGAGATTCCTGTCTGTTTTGTAACAGGGAGCCCAGAACTGGACACAGGACTCCAGGTGAAGCCTGACCAGGGCAGAGTAGAGGGGGAGGATCACCTCCTTCAACCTTCCAGCTACTCTCCTCTTAATGCACCCCAGAACATCCTAACCTAGGGAAAAGCTATAGCAGGGTAGGGTGTTTCAGAGCAAGGGGAACCACACTTTTCCCCTGAGGCAAAAGTGGGAGACCCAGTCCCTGGGCACACAGACACTGTTGTGGTTCTGGGAATAAGGTCCACATCTCTGTGGGGGACAGTCCATCCTTCTTGGACTGCCAAGATACCATCCAGGCTCCAAAACAAACACCCCCATGGCAGTGCTGAGTGTGCAGATGCTCAGGGCTTGGGAGCTTGGGGACAGGTGGGGCAAAGGGGCAGAAGAGGGAATCAAGGCCCTAAAATGAAGCAGAAACACAAAGGAAAAAAATTCCTTCCATCATTCAGCTGGCAGAAGGTGACACTGGGCCTGCCACCCCCTTTCATTATGTCTCTAAGGCTTTTCATGCAAATTCAGGCAAACAATTTCTCGGTTCCCTTTTAGCGCTCCGGGAGGGCCGATTTCATTTCAGGAGCAGTGGGGAACAATAATCATCTTGAAGTGTCTTCCATCCTGAGAGACGCAGATAAGAGCTGCACAGTGGACTAACAGCACTAATTTGACGTTTTCAGCTGATAGCTTTGCAGATGACAAAAATCAGGCACCATAAAAGGCTGGTAAACTCTGTAGCAGCAGGGTTACCCCCTCCTGTGCATCCCTCCCGCTACCCTCCTCAGAGATGAAACCCTGGCCCTGAGTGCACCGCTGCTCTTCGCCGTGGGGAGGTGGTTTTGGGGTGGATGGGGCAGGTCTAGCTGGTGGGTGAGCCGTGGGGAAAGGTTGGGACACAGCCAGGGGATGCAGGGGACTGGTTAGCCTGGTAGGTGCAGTCCTGCAATTGGCTCTGCTCTTCTTGGGAGAAAACATCCCAGGCATCTTCCACTGTCTTTTTGGAGAGGTCCCTGATAAGGTGTGCAAATGGAAAGAGATCACTCTTGTGCTTTGGGATGGCAGCTGCAGATTCCTGGTCCAGGTGATGGAGGCATCAAAGAAAACCTCTGCTTCAGCAAACCTCTCCAAGGTATTTTCTGGGTCCAATCTGCCATCTGAGCCCATGCAAAATTTTCAACCTTTCCCTTCTTGCTGTGTCCTGTCACATGTGCTGCCAACCCCCTCAGCTCAGCTCCCACGGGGATGTGAGTGTTTGCTTTGGGGCTCAGTAAATCCAGTTCCCTCCATGGCTCCCACCTGGATGCCCAAGCCTTCTGTTGGTACTACTGTCATTTGGGAAAAAGGGAGATGACATAGCAAAATGTGGCTGTAAACTGATTTCCCCAGGGATCAGACTGGCAGGGCCAGACCCTGGGCTGGAGCAGTGAAAACTGGAGCAGCAGAAACCTCAGAGATTTGTGTAGCCCAGAGCCTTGCATCCCAGCAGGACCAGCTCCACCTGCAACTTTCTAGAGAGACGTGCATCTGGTCTGTTCTTCACCATGACAGTGTCTGTTTTCTCCCCAACCAACCTGCCCCATGATTCATTTCTGCCCTTAAAGTGTGTCCCAGATGTCTAACCCCAAATGTTCTTGCTGCTCTTGCAGTCAATCCCACTTTGTCCTACACAGCAGAGGATGAACCACCTCCCTTCCTTGCCATCATTTTTCCATTAATGCTTTGTTACAACCTGCTTGTTTCGAGTCTAAAACCCAGTCTTCCCAGCCTGTATTTCTGTTTTCCACCCCCACATGGCCTTCCCAGTCCCTTTTTGCACCCTTCTGCATGTGCTGAGGATGTACTTCACCCCCACGAGTGCCCATGGTGGGTATTAATCCCGCTCCCAGGCAGACACTGGAAGCCTGGAAAGCCACGTGTCAAGGCGTAGTGGAGGATTCACTTCCAGGATCCATGGAAAATGGATCCATTTTCCAGGTCTCTTTTTCCTTATTTTGCTCCTTAGGTAAAAGACAAGACTGAGTGACTGAGGCAGGTATGAATCCACCTTCCAAGCTTTAATTTCATCCAGGAGGAAGGCACCGATTTCTCCATGGTGCAAGCAGGAGCCCAGCTCAGCCAGCGCAGCGGGGTTCACTCACATGAGGTAAAGCTGAGCTGCAGGCACTGGGCAGCTAATTAAACTGGTGACACTGGGGCAGGCTGGGAAGGGTATACTGCAGAGAGCACAGGTTTTGCTGATGCAAGTTCACTGCTGCCAGCTAGAAAATGAAATCCCATCCCGTGCTCAAGAATGTGATTTTGAAGCCATTTTTTTACTTGAATTGGGACAAAATGCAGTATCAGAATTATTTTTTAATTTTTTTTTTTTTCCTATGGGAAGAGATATTCTGTGCAGGTGAAAAAAACTTTAGGAGAGCTCAGTAGGGTTTCTTTGCTCAATGCATGACTGCTCAACCAGTGCCCATTAATTTTGTTTTCTCCCTGAAGGCAGAAATGGGACGAGGTGAGTGTCTCGAGTTCTCCCACCCCTTCTCCCAGAGGAAACACATAATTTTTCATCAATCTTGAAATTTTCCCAAAGGAAAAATTTTCATTTTTATGAGACCAGCATTTTCAGCCAGCAAACTGGTCTCCTGGGAAATTCCTACCTAGTTTTGAATTCACCTCACTCTCCTGGGCTTTGATTGCTTTCTGCCTCCTTTTTCATTATTATTATTATTATTTTGACCACAGGCTGCTGAGGACAGGCATTGTTCCTCCTGGAGCTGCCATCAGTCTCCTGTGGGATGAAGGATAGAGACGCCCAGGTCAGCCTGAGTCCTCCAGCAGTTTGGGAAAGATGGATGCTGAGCTCTGCCTCCACCAAAGATTTCTATTACCAGCATTTGCAGCTCTGCTTCTATCCCACACCTTTAGACTTTTTGGTTTTGACTGCACCTTTATTTCTTTGTTGTTTGGGGTTTTTTGGGTTTGGTTTTTTTTTTTTTTTTGTGGTTGTGGATAGCAGGCACTCCTTTGAGCATCTCATCTCTCTGCTAACTCCTCCTGCCAAGTGTGCTGTCTCTGCTAAAGCTGGAAGTGTTATTTTCCTGATATCATTTCCCCCTGCTTAACAGATTGGGTTCTGGTTGCATTGCACTGGCCCTGGTCCTGTGGCAGCTGGGTCCTGCAGACACCTGGCATGAGGAAGAGACAGCCTCAGCCATGCTCCATCAGCATCCCTCGCTGCCCCCCTGCATCACCCAGCACTGGCAAAGCCTGGCCCCCTCCTCCTCTGCCATTTATTGTGGCTCTGCTAAAGAAACCAGATGTATTTGCTTTGTCCTCTGCAGGGGAACCCAAGAGGGAGAAGGGGGGGTGTGTGTTGCTAATGTGTTGGTAATATCTTGTAGATTATGTGCCACTGGTGAATCTCAGATGAGTATCTCCACTTTTACTTTCCACAGGCAGATTTCACAAGGAGGGATCACTAGTTATCACCCCTCAGCTTGGGGCAGGACCTGCTCTACCAATGCCATTTCTGATGGATATTTGTTTCCCTGCCCTTAATCCCCCTCCATCCACCTTTCCCTTGGAGCTGGGACACCTGTCCCCGTATCTTCCCTCAACCTCTTTGGCTCCAGACTGAGTCCTTTTACTTTTCCCCAGGCCCAGGGGCTGTGGCCAAGTGTCTCCAGCCCACTGAGGCTGTGTGTGTCCCTGCAGTGGTTTCTCACAGCCCTTGGCTGCCAGGAAACCTCAGGGTTCTTTGTGTGGGTGATGCTTTTTCCTACTGCCAGCCCAGACAGCTTCTGATGATGGATGGCCACAAGAATCCATGGTGACCAAACGCAGGGACCTTGGTCAATGATGTCCCAAAGGTCCAGCTCTCTGGTGACACAAAGATCAAGGGTCTGAACACACCACCTTGGCTGGGGCTCCGGGGCTGGCTGCGGAGCAGAGTGCTGCTCAGCTCATCTCTTCAGCCCAGATTGTGTTTGCTTTGGTTTGCCCCAGCTTGGCTGCAGCCCCATGCAGAGCCAAGCAATTCACAGCCTGGCCAGGCTTTAGGAGCATGTAAACTCACCTCTTTTTTTTTCTTTCATTTTTTATTTTTCCTTGAAAACTGGCAGCAATTCAGCTGCGCTGGCTTCAGGGCTGGGGTGGGGGGGGGAGTTAGATTTGCTTCTGCACAGGACTCCAGGGAGTTAGCAGTGTGTCTGGAGTGGACAGGGCACTCAAACGTGGGAGATAATGCTGCTGAAATATTTACACTACCCAATGAGCAATTTCTCATCTTGCCAGAGGGCAGGTTTAGCCCTGCCATGCCCCAGCTGCTGCAGGGAGAGCATCTCCGACCATGGGAAAGGCTTTCTACGTGGAGGCAGTTGGAGCCTCTAAAAATCCTTTTTTATTTTCCTTTTTTTCCTTTTTTTTTTTTTGAGGGGGGAGAAGTGGCACTGGGAAGAGCAGAGCTCAGGGAAAGCCACGAGGAGGTTGGGCAGAGCATCCTCATCCCATTCGGGATCAGCCCTGCCTGCATGCTGCCTGTCAAGGGGCTGTGCCATGGGTGTAAAGCCCCCAGAGGTTCCTCCATAGTGTCTCCAGGGAAAGACTGGCAAGAAAACTATCTTGTAATTGCTAGATAAAACACAGCTCTATGAAACACATTGTAAGGGACATGTTCGGTCTCTGGACTTGTCTTAGCACTGCCATGGACCATATTGCTACTGGGAATTTTCTCTTGAGAGGTAAAAATCCAGCATTTGGCCAAATGCTGGATGTAAAGTAAATGTAAATGGTTTGCAGAAGCACTGAAATGTCCCTGTGTCTACTGTCAGAGATGAAGGTGTGAAAAGGGAATCGTTGGCCCTTGTCCTTCCTTGAGACATGCTGAAGGAACAAGGCTGTGCTACCAGCATCTCTTCACCCTTCCATGCCCATCCTGAGGCTCCAGCTAAAGGAAATCACAAGACTCAAGTGTTAACTCCACAAAGTCCAAGGGGAGAAGATTTTTACTGGATCTTTATCCTCACACTCCTGCTGGGTGGGTGGGTGTGGCAGTTTTTAATGAGTGAATCTCATTAGCCCACTTAAGGTAAAACAGGGGTCATGCTGTTTTGAGTGTTCTGCTGCTAGGATGGGGCTGGATCAGCCTGTGAAGGTTACTAGTGGTTTCCCAAGTTCTCACCAAGATCTCAGCTGAAGGATGCTCTTTGCACCCATAGCCACTGCCCCCAAAATCACATTCCCAAACCCACGCCTTTGTTTCCTCTGCCGTGGGGCAGCTCTTCCCAGATCAGCTCAGGCACACGCTGGAGCTGGCTCACACCTTCCCCACCTGAGTCCTGAGTTTGGCATCCTTGAGAAATAACTCACAAATTCTTTTTATCCCTTTGCTGGTTTATAGATCCTGGCTTTGACACATCTCTCAGCTGCTTTCTCAGTCCCTGGCCGGTCGTTCAAAACTGCTGCGTTAGTCCTTAGCTTTCCAACCGAGGATGCTTTTTGTCATTGTCCCCCATAAGCAGGGCTTTGCCCAAGTCAGTATTAAAGGATGGCAGCAGAAATACCTCACAAGACTTTAAACCCCTGCTGCTCTTGAAACTTTTATTTAGTTTCCACAGTTTCTGTGTGATCACTGCCTGGGTTGCTTGAACGACAGCTGGAGGCTAATGTGGGCTGGATCTCTCAGGGACCACCAAAGCCAGAGAGAACAGTCAGCAAGGGCAGGCACCAAAGTGATGGTCTTGCTAAGAAAAGCTGTAACAGAAAAGCCAGAAATGCCCATAAATCCCATCGATTTGTTATGCCACTGACCAAAAAACAAAAGCCAGATAAAGCCCCTGCCATAAAGCCTGTCAGCCCATAAAAATAATAATAATAAATCTGGACGTGCAGGCTCTGACCAAGCAGTACTGGACCATCCATGGCATGCCATGGGCAGGAGAAGGCATCCAGCAAGGTTTCACTGCCAGGCTGCAGGCTCCTACCTGCAAAACTTCTTCTTCTGTATTTTCAGCTAATTAAAATTCCTTAGACTAAGGAATAATCATCTGCATTGTGAAACATTTCCCCCCTGCTAATATTTTAATTGCCAACCGCTCCCAGCTCAGGGTGGGGAAGGGGGGGTAGGAGGTTGAGAAGTCAAAGTGAATCATCCCAAGGATCAGACGGAGCAAAGAGGGGACTGGGCAGGGATTAACACTCTGCACACGCCTGCACTGACACACGCCCCCACACCCGGCACAGCGAGGCTTCTCTCTCGGCACGGCAAGAAGAAACCGGTTCAAACAACAGGTCTTGCATTAATATCTCATTCTCTATAAATAAATCAATAAAGGGAGTGCTGTTTGGCTGCTCCTCCTCTGAGTTGCTTAGGAGCCCCGTGACGCTGAAGCCCTGCTTCATCCTTGTGCTTTTCCTCCCCGGTTGGAGGTTAGTGGGAACGGGACATCACGTCTGGGGGCTGGCAGGGGCTGTGGGCGCCATGCAGCCCCCCTGAACACAACCTTTCCCCCCACCCCCCCCAATCCCCTGGAGCTCTGTGGGTACCCCGTGCTCTTTTGGGAGTGCAGCAGTGCAACCCCAGGGAGCAGCCTGGCTCAGGAGGGGGCCACCCCCAAAGGAGGAGCCTCTGTCCAGAGGCTTGAGGCTGTTGTCATTTGGTTATAGCGTCTATACTTCAGAGTAATGCAGCCAAAAAGAGTTGTTTTAAGCCTGTTTCTAAGTTTCTTAGAAATAAATGACTTGGAAATAATATTTAGGGGGCTGGGGGGAAGTGCAGCTGTGTATTTCCATAGAGGTTACAGAGGGAACTGGAACAGTCCTGTTGGAATAGGGTGGCAGCATCCAGGATGCTGCACCCAATGTCACACATCCCAACACACAGGCTGTAAAACCAAGGAGGGTTTTGGCAAACAACAAAGGGCCTAATTAAGAGCCTCTGAAGATGAAAATGTTGTTTGACAAACTGTAGTATGGGGCTGAGAGCAATTCCCACTGCACAGCTCCGAAACAGCTGGGCTTTGGATCGTTCTGCCTCCGGTTGGTTTTCAAATTTAATAGGACACCCAAGAGAGTGTAGATGGGAAACCCAAAACTTGCTTTGCCTTTTCTCCATATGTGCTTGCAGGCTTCCTGTCATTTCTGTGGTGATTGCTCTTTTTTTTTCAAACAGCTTATGTCTTATTGAGGAAATATGATCTAAAACACGGAGGCTCTGACGGACGGGGGCTCCATGCAGAGAAATGCTGTGTAACGCCTCCCAGGGCAGATGCTGGCAGATAATATACCAGAACAAGAAGTTCAGGTGCTTTGAGATAAATTGCGTGTGCTGGGTTTTAATGCCTGGAAGAGCTGCTCTGTTTTTTGATGAAGGTGAAGAAACCTGCATTTCTGAGTCTGTGCCTCGTAAACACCCTACAACAAAAAATACTAATGTACAGGACCCTGCTTCGTGTGGTGGTGCCATCAGCATGGCTTCCCACACAGGAGGACTTCTGTTTTCTTGGAGGATTCTCTGAGGTGTTCAGAGCTGAGAAGCTTCTTGAGGCAGGAGCAGTTTTGCCCTGAGATGGACCAGGTGCTGAGCAGCGTGTGAGGTCTGCCAGGAGGAACAGCACAGGGCTGTGCTTGTCCCAGAGCAAGGAGAACCAGCTGTCCTTGTCCTCTCCCTCGTGCCTCTGCTTACAGCAGGTCATCTGAAGGCATGTCAGCTCTTGTAATGTAAAGAAACCCATCCACTCAGAGAAGTGGTCCCTTAATGTGCCAGGACAATCAATAACACACTATTTCAAGGCAGGGGATTTGGGAAGAGCTGTCTCCCGTGTGCAGAAAAATCTTCAGGGTAGGAGAAGGGGGCAAGAGGGAAACCCAGAATCACATGAGAGTGGATTCATTGCAGGGGAGATGCTGCTGTTCACTGCTTGCTTGAGCAATTTGATCTTGTCCTTGTCCTGAGCCCAACCTCGACTTCTCTCCTGCCTGTCCTGGGGAAGGCCACCAGCTCCCCTCTCTCTCTCCACCCAAGAACCCTGTTAGCAAGCTGAGGACATCCTGATGCACTCTCCTCGTGCTGAGGAGCTAGCATAGTGCCATGGGACACCCGCAGTGCTCTTGGTGCACACTTCAGATCCCCTGGGTGTGAAGCTGGGAGCACTCAGCACCACCAGACCAAGTCCTCCTGCCGCCCCTCTGCCACTGTCGTTAGTGCTCTGCAGCTGCAGCAGCCCCACATCCTCCTCGGGGATGCTCTAATTGCTGCTGCCGGTCACAGAGACTGTCAGCAGGGAAGAGATCAATCCTCCCTCCCAGCAGCCCCAAAGCAGCTGATGCCGCAGCCACTCAATCCTTTAATGCGCTTAATCGCATGAAGAGCTGCCGAGGGGCACGGTCCTGCCTGCCGCTCACCTCCCACCCTGCCACACGGGGAGCAACCCCCTGTGACATTTCTCCTACCTTGAGGGTCCCAGAGGCTGTGCTGACAGTGTGTTCCCTGGCCACGGGTGCCCACTCACAGCACACATGTGACTCCTGTACCCAAGTCCCAAAAGTGAGCTGAGCCCTTGAGCATCTGATTTTTCATAAACCAAAGAACTCTTTGCTTTTGGGAGACCCTCCAGCACTAAGTCTCCCCCTTCTCCCCTTGCTGCCTGTGTGTGTTGTTAGGCAGAGGGTATGAAGGCTGCTGAGACCCTGCAGAGCACTGGGGTCAGTGAGCAGGGCTGGAGGCAGCTGTCTGGTGCCAAGGGGTGTCTAGGGGTGCTCCCACATGTCACAAGCCCCTGCTTTGCCCATGGGATAATTGGGCAGTGGGTTTTATCCAGATTCTTGTTGGGACGAGCCTGGCACTTGCTCATAGCTCATTACACCCCTGCCCTGCAGCAGCTGACCCAGCAAAACTCCTGCTCCTGCCTCTGTCTGACTGAGCCTTCTCCTGCCTTGGGGACCTCAGGGCAATTTGCAGATTAAATAACTAAACGTGTCCTCGGGAGGAGGTCATGGCACCAATCCACAAAGGAGCTCCAGAGGTTTCTGTGTGCTTTTTCGTCTTCTTCTAGGCAGAGCTCAGGCTCTCATGGCAGGCACATGCATGGCTGGGGCAATGCCAGTGTGAGAGGGGTGCTGGGACACAAACGTGGGCTGAGAAGTAGCTCTGGCAAGTAGGACTGGATTCTACTGGTGGGAAATCAGCCCTGGGCAAACCAACCACACTGCACTGGTGCTCACCTCTAACTCAGGGTAAATCCTAAAGCCTTTACAAACAAACCACTGATATACCCCAGTTCTCTTCTCTGGCTCCCAAATACCTCTGGAGTGCAGGAGTGATGGGCTGTGCTGTACCCATAGCAGGACCCATTGTAGTGATTAGCTCTGTCGTTAGTGCACAGTAGGTACCTTCAGTGGTCACATCAGGATTTGTCACTGATGGCTGCTACTCTGGTATGCAGAGTGGGAGTGTGGGGAGCCTCCTCTCCTCTCCTCTCCTCTCCTCTCCTCTCCTCGGCTTCTAAGGCCACACCATTCACCATGGCCAAATAATGATGGGCTCATAACTCATGGCTGGTGGAGTTCAGCACAGTCCTAGTGTATTACAAGGTGATCAATAATAAGTAGAAATTAATGCAGTGGAAATGATGGATTCAGAGTTGGTTCAGAGCGTGTCTGGGAGCTGTCAGCTTTGATTGGCCTTGTGGGGACAGCAGGGCAGGTCATGGGTCACAGGCAGCTCCTGGCACTTCCCTGCATCTCTCTGGGCTCTGAGATGTGCACATCACCCAGTCTGAGCCCTCTCAGGAGCCTGGGGGCATCCGCCTGGGTTGATAAAGGTTCAATGAATCCCCACCTCAAGGCACCTCACACCAGGCTCCCAGGTGACAAAGCAAAGCTGCTGTTGGATTTGAGGAACAATTCAGACCCTCTGAATGGGTTTTTTTAGATCAGCTGGCTGCAGCCCAGCATGGGCAGAGCAGCCTGGCCCTGGCAGCAGGACCTTTGCTGACCTTTCCCTGGGCCATGGCACAGCTGTGGTCGAGCCCTCGGGCACAGCTGGATGAGCTATGCCAAGCAGGGAAAAAGCAGCCACAAGCAGTAAATGTCACCCTGACAATCAAATGGTTTTTCATCCCCACAAATCCTGTCCTGCTAATGCTTCCTGCAGATGAACCCATCCTCCTCCACCTCACTTGTTTTCTGCTTAGTTTGCCCCTTTATTGCCTAATAAATGGCGTCTGATTCAATTCTGTCATCTGCCTGCGAACCTGCTGTGGCTGTGGTCCTCTCCTGGGGCAGGCACCATCCCTGGCCTGCCTGGGCTCCTGCCCCCTGGTCCAGCTGTGGCAGAGCTGCTGAGGGGGATGGGGATGAGAAGAGGGGCTGGAGTCCCAGCAGAATCTCCTGGGACCTTCCATCGAGGAGTCAGGAGATCCCTTCAGTGGGTAGATCCTTGTACCAGAGAGGGAGGGAGAAGTTTGGGAGTGAGCCTTGAGCAGGAGATGAGCTTTCTCAGCATAAGATTACTGAGATAAATAATATATCAAGATAAATGAAGTCACATTTCGGTCATGCAGCCAAAAAGCAGTGAGTGATGGGCACTGAGGGGGACAGGAGCCATGGGCACTCTGTGACAATTGTGTGGACATCAGCTCTTGGGGGTAATTAGGGCTTCAGAGCTCTGAGAAGGGGCCAGGATCACATCGAATGGGCTACAGGCACGGTCCCTTCCTCTGAACTGCCAAGTGCCATGAGCACCCTCCTGGGAGGCACTGGGAGATGTGAGGGTGCAGCACCCACAAATGAACATCTGCAACACCCTGTGCAGTGCATTCCTGCTCTTTCTGTGGCTGAGATTTGCCAGCATTGCTCTCACCTAAACAGCAGTTTTGGTCTCTCCCCCATCAAAGAAAGATGCCTCCAGCAACGTTTGCAGCGAGCAGAGCCAGAGGGTCACCTATTTTCAGCAGCTGCTGAGGAGTCTGCAGGATGCTCCCTCCATCATTTGCTGTGGTGAATCCATCAGCTCCAAATGTCACCCTTGAGCTGTGGAGAGTGGTGGCTCCTTTGGCAGGCTGAGCCTGTCCTCCTGCCCTTAACTGCAGTGTTAAAAACATGAAATCTCATCAGGGCTGCCAAGGAAAAAGCTCTGAATCACAAATACCTGCTATTATTTCCAGCCAAACAAATGCCTCCTTGCATCATCACTACCTTTTAAATATCCCCAGCTGGGGGCTGGTGCAGCTTCTTTGGGTTTGGCTTTCAGGAGAGTCAATTAATGCAGTTTTATCCTGAACAGCAAAGTCTTGGTCAGTGCCCAGCCCCACCACTTGCCTGGCCACTCCAACACCTTTGCTGTGATGAGTGAGTTAGCCAGGGAGCGGAAAAGTGCTTATATGTCATGGGGGGAAGGTCAGGTGGGTGCCTGGTTCCCATCCCAGCTCCCTCTGCAGCCCATCCCAATGTGTGCTGGTGCACATGTCCCCCTCATCAGCTCCATGGCGAGGTTCCCCCAACACTTCAGTACATAATAGGACCAGCTCAGTAATCCCATTACAGTCTGTCTTCAGGATGCCAGGACTAATAGACAGGAGCTGGGACCTTCATCCCCAGCTGGAATTTTATTGCTCATCACAATTAACCATGATGCCAAAGTCTCTCGGCCACACATGTGCCATTAGCTCGGTCTGGAGTGATGTCCTTACTGGGCACTTTCAGGGCCCTGCTGCACCCTGTCCCCAGCCCCTGGCAGGGAAGGTAAGTGGTTATTGCTGCAGCTGATTTGCCTTTACTTCATGCTGTTTGCAGCTTAATGGGATTTATTTTGGGCATGGCCAGTTGGAACTTGCTGCACGGAACGCTGGCTGGGAGCCGCCGCGGCGGCAGCGCTGGGGAGGCTGAGGATAGCTCCAGCTCAGCACGGGGTCATGGGGATGGGATGGGGATGAGTGGCCTGAGCTGGCACAGTCAGTTGGAGGGGTCACAGGACAGGCTGTCCTTAGGCTGAGCCTGCACTGCTCTGGTCACATGTCTCCATCGCAGCTCTTGGCGTCACCAAACTGCCCCTTTTCGACAGAGCGCTTGGCACGTGCTTCACTTCACTGGGCAGAGGCTCAGCTCACTTCACTGCAATGGCACATTTGTTAAAGTGTGGGGTTTGGGTTGTTTTGGGTTATTTTTTTCCTGATCTAAAGCTGTTAGACAGCAACTGTGGCGTGTCCTGGGAGCTTGTTTTCAGCTGCTCTGTGACGTGCCATTTCTAGGGTACCAGAGAAAGCGGGGGGCTGAGGACAGACTCTGACAACGCAGCTGGTGACAGTTTTATTTCCTTTTAAGCAATTGAAACTTCAGAGTCTCTGCTCCCACTGTGGCACTTTGTAGTGATGAATAAACTCTTTGACTCTGTGTTCGTGTTTCCCATCCTCATACGTGACTTAGATCCCAGCACCGCAGACTGAGGCTTTGAAAGCACAAGGACCTCCCCCCACAGCCTGCCCTTCAGCCAGACACTTACTGACAGAAGACATTGTGAATGCCAAAACTTTGCAAGGCTTCAGAAAGTGATTAGACAAATTTTAGGAAGAAAGAAATCCATCAAGAGCTACTAAACACCAAGACAAGCTCTGGGACCCAGAAGGGTGGACTCCAGGTAAGTGTCCCTCAAATCTGTCTGATCCCTCCTGCTCCCTCCATGACACCCAGTCCTGGCCAGGACCAGCACTGAGCTGAAGGGACCTTTGGTCTGGTTCAGATGTGCTGATCTTGGGCTCCACCTCCTCTCTACATCCACAGTGCTTGTTGCAGGGTCTCCATGATGTGCAGGGCTCTCTTTGTCATTAGCTTCTGGAATTATATTTTTAATTCAAAAGCTGATTATCCATGATCTATCCATGTTAGAGCAGGATGGCAGGAGCATCTGGTGTCCTGCAAATACACCTTTGGGATAAGGATCTTCCATTGAACCAAACAGGGGAAAGCAAAGAGTGGCTTTTCAGACAAAAAACTCGTTGTATAGAGGAAGAAAGGGAGACTGGAAGAGATTTGTGTTTTACTTTTTACAGCTGAGTCAGGTGTATGGGAGTGACAAAGCCCAAAACCCCCCAGGATGCAGCCAGGGAGGGCTGTGCCATCAGGCTGCACCAGCAACTGGCTGGGGCTGGGCTTCAGGGAAACCTCACCACAGCAATGACTGCTCTGGTGTTAAACATGGGTTATAGGGTCAGGTGTCCACTGAGCAGCAACCTAAATTACATGTCAGTCCTCTCTCTGCTCCTTTTTAGGCTGGATAAAACTCCAGTTTAGTCCATTTCTGTTAGTCAAAACCGAGCCCTGCCTGAATTCACCCTTTGTGGCTCCAGGTCCTCCTCTCTTGGCTTTGAGCCCATCACTCTGCCCCACCAGTCCCTCCAGCGCTGCCAGGTGCTGTGTCCAGGCTGGCTGTGCCTGACCCCTTTGATACCCAGCCCCCTGTACCCACCCCAGGAATGCCCTCCTGCACACACCTGTATTAACTGTTTTCCAGATAACCAAACCATCCTCACCTTCCCACTCCTGTGCCTGTCACCTTTCAGATGCCTGTGCCAATGCCTGTATGGTTCATCACCTCCTCCCTGCCCAGCTGGGAGATGCTGGTGGCTTTGAGCTGCCTGCTCCTGCCTGCATCCCAGGAGGGGACCCGGGGATGGGGAGAGGCGAGTGCTGAGCTCCTGTCTCCTCAGCCGGTTTGAGGCTTCGACTCCAGCATCGAGCTGTGCGTTGGGGCAGTATTTCATGCTTGCCGGTGTCGGCTGATAAACCTTTGATTTTCACTTCTGGGAATAATAGCACAGTAATGAATTATATTCACAAGAATAACTGTAATAGTCATAAAACTGCAAATAGAAGAAAACTGTAAATCAGTCACCCCCTTGTAATGTGCTTACTTCATCTGAATCACCCTCCCTGGGCAGATTATCAATTTTATTTGGCTTTTCCATTCTAAACTTTTATTAAGTGGGGTGTCTCATGCGTAAAGATATCAAGCACAAGCCATATGTTCCAGGGATTTATCTGTTTATTTTGCCTGCCTTCCCTCTCTCTCCCCTCCCATTCGTGGCTCTCCGGACCTGCAGACGGCTGATGTCGGACCATAAATGACATATGTCCCCAGTGCTGCTTTACCTTTATTATGCAAGAATATAAGCTGCTGTGTGGAGAACAAGCCTTCCCCTGTGCTGTGCAGAATTACCCTGACCCTGTGGCACAGTTAGGCTTCCATGTAATTAAAGCAGAAAGCTATTAGCATAGCTCCAGGGCAAGCATCCTGGACCCCAGCGTGTCCTGGGCTGCAGCGTGAAGATGCTGCTGCTCCCAGTCAACGGCATGAAGCTCTGTGGGTAAATCAGAGCAGCCTCTGGGCCATGGGGAGGGGTGTGTGGGCAGCCAGGGCAGCACTGTGGAAAGCATGGTGACAATTTCGTGCTGCATCGCTGAGACAGCACAGGCAGGGAACGTGGTTTCCGAGGCAGAGCCACGGCTCCTATAGGGTGTCTCTGCCGCAGCACTCACCGTGCTTCAGCCAAGCCACAGATGGAGGCTCCAGCAGAGAAGTCCTTCTGGGCCCAAGAATCTTCTTTGCTGGGTACAGCATGATAACTTTGAGCAAGGCCCCCATATTTCCTCATTTTATTGGAGAATGACATAAAAAATCCCTCTGTGTTTCTCTCCCATGCCCTTTTCCACGTTCCCTATCAGAAAGCTCCTGGCTGTGGTTGTGTTTGGGGGACACAGAAGAATGCTGAATCAACACTGATGGGAAAGGCATCAGAGCAGCCAAATGAGCTGGGGGAAAGGTGCAAATTACACTCAGCAAAATGCAGCTGCTGGGTTTGGTGACCTTTTCGAAGGCGAGCTGCAAGCTGGAGTGCAGTTTGCTTCATCTGGACATGAACTTGCCAGGGCCTGTGTGGTATTTCATGGCTTTTGGAAACACTGGCTGCAATTTTCCATCATAACACAGCAGGGAAAAGGGGGAAAACCACAGACCGTGTGATTTACGAGAAGCTCCTCTTGGAGATTTCCATCTGCAATCTGAAGTCATCAAGCAATGCAGAAACCCCAAATTGCTGCTCCAACTACTCCCATACTTTCACAACAATTTTTCATGCAAGTCCAGCTTCTCCTCTGCTGTGTCCCACAGTCTCCCATGCTGGATCCCGCTATGGCTGCCTCTGACCATGCCTCCTGCCCAGCAGCAGGGTTGTGGCTCCTGATGGGCAGTGCATTTGGGCTCGTTAATGGTGGCTAATGGAGCTGAGCCCATCTGAACTCCTCAAGGACTTTTGGCCAGTCTCTTTACAGCTTAGCAGGACCTGAAACACATCTGTTGAGTGAAGGATGTGCTGGAGATGAACCTTTTCCCCTCCTTGTGAGCCTCAGGCTGTTTTCCTGAGCAACAGGGTCTCGGTGAGCGCTTCATGCTCTGTGTGTGTGCCAGTGCAGGTGCCACCCCTGTGGGCTCCTCCTCCTCACTGGTCTCCAGCTTACAGGTCCCCCTGGCACTGCACACCTGGACATGGCCCAGCTGTTCACTAGCAGAGGCTGGAGGGTCACCAGAGAGCCTCTTTGCCCAGCTCCTCCATTCCTCCTTGCATCACTTCTGCTGGGAGCCTGGTCCAGTCTTGTGATGTGACCTTCCCAGTCTGCTGCTGGATTCAGATGGGATTTTCCAGAGCTCCCGTTTGGCCTCATCGAAGGAAAACCAGAGTCTGCCAGGAGTTCGTGTCAGGAAGGATCCCTGCTGTGCAGCTCAAACTGTTACTGGATTCGGCACAGCTGGAGAGCAGACTGCAGGAACAGGAGTTGCAGAGGTGGCTGAGCGGGGGTGTGGGTGGAGGACAGGCAGGGAGCACCGTTATTGCTGTGACTCACGCAGGTGCTTCGCTCAGCACCCAACACGTGGTGTTATCCTGCACCTATGTGATCAAAGAGGCTCCTCAGGTGAAGGGACAGTCGCTGGAGCCGGGGGAAGGGAGAATAATGAGGCTGGAGAGGGAAAGGGTGGAGACACCACAGCATCTCCTGGAGGTTCAGCCCTAGAGGTGTTCCCCAGAGAGGGTCTTGCTTGCAGGCTCCAGGTTGTCATGGGCTCACCAGTCCTGTGTTTCCAGAGGTCCCAGAGAGAGCCTGAGGTGACCAGGACAGGAGCAGAAAAATCCTTGTGGGATCCCTGGAGAGGGGGTTGTGCACCCTGCCCTCCGTCCTCCAAGGAAGGCTGCGGAATCAGGTTGCTGCTGTTTCATAGCTTGAGCAGAATGTGCCTGGGAGAAGAAAGGGGATAAAAACCTCATAGGAATTGGATTTTAAAGGCAAGTTCGAAGTTCAAAAGCAGCTGTGATTTGAACAGAAATCTGCTCTTTGCAGCCAATTAGCAAGGCTGCGAAAGCAGCATGAGTGTCTCGTGTTTTGACAGTGTTAAAAAGGCAAGAAAACTAAACAGTGTGGATTGAACATGCCACCCAGGAGAGCTGTCACTCCAGCATCAGTCACCCAGCGCTGAGCCGACCTGCCAGCAGCCCCAGCAGCACAGCAGGTCCCAGACACTGGCAAGGTCCTGCCCACCAGAGCCGGCATCCCTGCCTTTCCCTGCCCACTGGGATGGTGCCAGCAGGATAAAATGATAGATTTTTGGTTAACTCCAGCCAGAGCAGTTTTGCATGGAAGGGTGTGTTTATACTGCAGAATTCCCTATTTTTTTCCTCTTGGCTTGATGTTTCCTGGGTGGAAGGGTCTGCTCTGGGCTGTCTCTGCAGCGAAGGGGCCAGCATAGCAGGGATGCTCTGGATTCCTGGCTCTGCTCCCCTGAACAGATGAGTTTGCAGCTGTTTCACTCTCCCAGCAGAGTGAATCAATGGGTCTATCTCCAAGTTAATTTAGGAGATTTGGTCTTCAGAGAATCAGGCAGACCCAGCACAGCAGCCAGGGCACAGCCAAGGCAGGGCAGAAGGTGAGGAAGACCCTTCCCAAGGGAGGAGGAACCCTCTAACCTGGAGAGGGGATTCCCTGTGTGCAGGGTGAGGGGTGCTTCATTGTCCTGAGGATGCACGAAATGGATCCTCAGGCAATCCCACCAGGGCCTGTAAAATGCTGAGGGTCCCAGTAAGACAGATTTTGCTTCTCTCTTGACTAACAAACAGTGAAAGACTCCATGTCTGGTGTCTGGGTCTCATGCACACACAGGTGTACAGGTGTGCACAGTCCCTCTGTGACCTTCTGGTATCAAAAGCCTCTTTGTCCAAGCCTCTCGTGGTTTCCTAGGGCAAAGAGGCTGATAGGACACTAAAGCACGTGTATGTCTATTGGCTCCAGGGGTCCCTTTGTCCCAGCTAAGGCAAGAAGAGGGTCTCCAGACACTTGTCATGTGTACCATGGCCAGAAGCAAGCAGAATCTGACCTCCTCATTTTAGCACTCATGGAGAGTGGACACCCCCTCCCTGGGCCACTTCCAGACCTTCCTGTCCTGGCAAGGAGACATGGATCCCCTCCTGAGACACTTCCCGGACAGCAGACACTGACTTTGAGGATGGGACCGAGAAGACACCTCTGGCCTGGACAAAGCCGTTGGGGACCTCTACAGCTCCAGCCCAGCCAACCCATACCTGGCTGTCACCTGGCTCTGTCTGCTGCTGTCACGACACCGGCTCCGCGATGGAGGGAGCAGTGGAGCAGCAGCACAGATCAGAGTGAGTGGCGAGGGGGCGGGATGCTCTGGGTGACTCACTGCCTCGCTCGGGAAGAGGGTTTTCTCTTTTGTAGGTAAATGCTGGAAAGCAGCTCCCTCCCTTTCCTCCCTCCCTCTCCCTCCTTTCCCCCTCCCTTCCCCCAAGCCCAAAAAAAAAGCCGTGACAGCTTGATTTAGGGCTGGCTAATGAGGCAGTTGTGGGGAGGATGGGTACCGCGGGAGCCTGCGCTTGCCAAATCGTTCGGCTTAATTGATCAAATACTTTTATGCATCGTTTATTCCTTTAAGGCGACCGTAAGCCTCCTCTTCTGCACCGAAACAAAAAGAGCAATGCTGGGAATCACCCAGGCTGAGCCCTGGCACGACAGAGAGCTGTGGGTGGCTGCTTAGGACCTCCTTGGCCACCGTTGCCCACGCTACAGCACTGAGTGTGGGCCAGCGGACACGGCTCCACGGCAGCATCCATCCAACCGGCAGCGCTGCCGGTGTACCCGGGCTGCCACTGCCCCTCCCAGGGCCAGTCTGTCCCCCAGGGCGTCATGAAAGGACTGTCCCCACTGTTTGCAGTGTGAAGGGTGGGAAACACACGGTGAGGTGAGCCAGGCACATAAGTCATGACTAGGAATTGTTTCCACATGCAATTAATCACAGAGTTACAGAGTCCCTAGGTTGGAAAAGACCTTTAAGATCATTGAGTCCAACCACCCCTGTCCTCTCCTAAACCATCTCCCTGAGCACCTCATCTCCCCATCTGTTAAATACACCCAGGAGTGGGGACTCCACCCCCTCCCTGGGCAGCCTGTTCCACACCCCAACAGCTCTTTGGGGGAAGAATTTCTTCTGACATCTCATCTGAACCTGCTGTGGAGCAGCTTGAGGCCATTCCCCTTGTCCTGTCCCCTGTCCCNCACCACCCCCTCCCCAGACCTGCTGGCCACGCCGGTTCTGGTACAAGCCAGGATGCCCTTGGCGTCCTTGGCCACCTGGGCACACCACTGGCTCACAGCCAGCCCGCAGCCATCCAGCACCCCCCAGCCCCTCCGTCCAGCCGCTCCGCCTCAGGCTGTCAAATCTCTGCAACCTCTAAATCCCTCAGTCGGAGCCGGATCTGTTAATCCATAGGGAAAAGGACAAACCGAATTCATCTCTCGTAGGGTTTTATCCCCCCCGTCCCCGCCGCAGGGTGCCGGTACCCGGGATTGGATCCCCAGGGCGGTGCAGGGAGGGGGCGGTGGG
>VXBZ01001605.1:690831-733313 GCA_013399135.1 Heliornis fulica | reverse complement strand
GGGCTGCCAGACACGAGTGGGTTGTGCCGAGGGGCTGCGGGTCGTGGGTGCGGGAAGGGCTGTTGCTGGGGGCATGCTGGAGCATCCCCGTCCCGCCCGCCTGGAGCCGGCTCCTCCTCCGTGCTCAGCCCGAGAGCTGCCTCTAGCGGCACCGGGGGAGGCCGGGGACTTGTGCGGGGCTCCGGGCGGGGAGCTCTTCCCGGCCCTGCCTCGGGGTCTGCTGCCTGGCTCTGATGTGCCCCTGCCACCTAACAACCGTCTAGGGCTGCGCAAGTGGGAAACCACGGCTTCCCATCCCGTCCCATCCCATCCCGTCCCATCCCGTCCCGTCCCATCCCATCCCGTCCCNGTCCACCACCATCATCCCCCTTCTCCAGCCGTTGCTCCCTGGTCCCAGGAGCAGTACTGCCCCTCCTGCCGGTGCCACTGTCAGCCCAAATCCTGGCTCTGAGCTCTCCTGTGTGTCCTTGCTGCTTGGATCCAGCTCAGCGTGTACAAACCTCACTGAGCCAGCGACCTTCCAGCTAAACAATCTGCAGACCTCGGGATGCTGAGGTGAGAGCAGCAGGAAAGAAATGCCTGGCACGACTGCATCCCTTCAAGGACAGTTTGATCAGAAGCAAAGTGTGGGTGCTCACAGGTGAGCTCAACAGGGACAGCAGGCAGATGGTGACACGTAGGCCACATGTTCTGCCAAGGGGTGACCTCACTGGTGTGCTGAGAAGTGGCAGGGACTGAAGAGGATGGGTCTGTCCCATTGGCCCAATGCAAGGTACATCCCTCGGGGTTGTGCTCAACCCACACCAATGTCCCACTCGTGCTCTGACTGTGTCCTGTCCTGCCTCTAAGATCACCTTTCCAGGCCAGGGGATGTTGGAATTTACTCTGGCCGAGAGCTGGGAGGTGATGGGTTCAACATATCTCAGTGTGCTACTGTGAATTCTCCTGACCACCCCCCTCCTTAACAAACCTTCACCAACTTATTTCTCCTAGAGAAGTAGCTGACAGAAAACATCATGATCCTTTTGAAGCACCCCCCAAGTTGTCTAGGGGCAGGTGAGATCCACCAGCACCCATGGGAAGCACAGGTCTTTGCTCTCCCAGCTGCAGCTGGTCCTCTGCTCTTTCCCTTTTATTCAGAGCAAGTTGAGTGACATTTCCTTGATCACACGCCCAGGGATGCTCCTCTATACTCCTGTGCTCCAGGGATGAGCAACTAGACCTTGAAGCTTCTGAAGAAGGCTGGACATCCTGAAGATGTCTGAAATGAAATGCAGTGAAGAAGACAGAGGTGAATTGACAGCCAGGGCTGAGAGTCCCAGCCCAAACTCCCAGGGGAAAGACGGCTGGCCTGTGCTCCTTGCTGCCAGCCGAGGAGGACAGTCTGGTTGAGGCATGTCAGGAAGAATCTTTATGACCACTAATGGTATTTGCAGCTCTACATTTAAAGATGATGATAAAGGTAATCAAACTGTCAGGAACAAAGACAGATGGGGAGCTCACTGGAGCCAGGGAGGGATTCCCTGCTCTCAGTTAACAGCTGTGATTTATATTTCATTCGTACTTACGGAGCAGGGCAGCAGTGCTGTACAAAACCACCGCACGGAGGAGTGCAACAGACACCAAGTTTTTCTGCACTTGAGCTTCTAGACCTGTTTATGCTTCTTTAGAAAGAAGCACCATGAAATATCACAGGGGTTATAAACTTGTACCAGAAAATATTCTGATGACGAGAATTCCCTGATGAGATAACAACCAGTAGCTTAACTTCCTGCAGCTGGGTGCATCCTGACAAGCAGCAGCCCCCTTTCCCTCCCTTCTCCTCCCAAGCAAGGCTTTGACAAGGTCCTGGCAGCAGATATTACCATTTTTATCTATCCAAGCTATGAAGGAGGCTGTTCTTTCAGAGGTACAGGCTGCAATAGCAGCAGTGGGTATGAAGGAAGGGGAGGGAGGTGCAAAGACTCTCCAGCCTCATAGCCATTGACCTTGACCTGCCAGCAAGGTCCATTACTCCGATGTTGATGGCTGTGAATGGCTAGCTGTATACTGGAGATCTCTCTTGCTGTTTTCTTAGCTCTTGCTTTGTCATGATTCCAGTGTCACTCCTTTCTTCTGTCTTCAGATGTTGTCTCTTTTTCCCATCCTACCTTTGTAGAGTGTCAGGTTGCCAGCAGGGACAGCCAGCAGCCTCACTTGCTTTGTTCCACAGTGTTCCCTGCTAACAGGGTGCTGTGTCTACACTGATACTGTATCCACGCAACCCCTGCTTCAAGGATTGTGTTTGCTTTATTTCTGAGGATTAAAAAAAAAAAAAAACAAAAAGAAAAAACAACCAACAAAACAGCAAGAAAACAGCCTTACTCAGAAAAGTTCTAGCAGTTAATTAGTTTCAACATCGAAAAGGGCCACTGCCCAGCAGCTAAAAATCATCATGTTTGAGTGGTGAATTAAGTCAGCCAGGCAATAAATCTGAGCAACAAACAGTCCCTTTAGCTCAGAGGAGTTCTCTCTCCTCAAAACACTGATAAATGGCTTTTTCTGAGAGACCACGAGGTCATCACATTAATAAAGCATTTCATGTAATGTATGGAAGCGAAGTGACACCCTGCTGCAAGAGATTTGCTGTTAAAGCCAACCATCTATAACAGAGTGTGATGCATGTAGGGTTTCCAAAGCAAACCTGTCCTCTAATTTAGGACAGTTGTCCAAACTCCTCCGTGTCTGTTCTGGTCCATTTTCTCCTTCCTTAGTAATTATTTTGAAGAGTTAAGCTTCAGAAAAACTTGCAAATGAAAGGAAAAATGAAAACTTGGGATTCTCCTATGGACCAGGAAAAATGCTCAGGCTATTTACTGAGAAGGAAAGTGGAGAGAAGGCATGAAGGAAGAGAAGTAAGAGAAATGCTGGAAAGCTCTTGAGATAATGGTGGGACATTGTGTTGGTTGCAGTAGCTGTTTTCCATCCCCTACCATGTATGTGCACAAAGCTGTCACAGGAACTCTGCAGCCAGAATACTGGATTTACTCATTTGATGGGAACAGGGCAAGGACTGCTCACTGCAGGTCTCCTGTCAGGGATGTTTGCATGACACACCACAGTTAGACAGCAGGAAGGTCCAAGGCCCAAGAAGCAACACTCAGATATACAGGTATCAAAGAAACAAAAGGGGTTTGGCTTTCAATCAAATTCTTCAGCCTTAATCTGACCACAGGATGACCTCATTGGAGCCGAGTCTTCTCATCAGGCTGAGGAGATGAGATGGCTGATGAGTTTAGAGGTGCTGGGGGCAGGTATTATGGAAATTTTTCCAGTAGTTGGGACAATTTATCAGGGGAACAGATTGTGTGGGAGATATGACATCTTGGCCAGTGGCTGTTTCTAGGACAGGAGAAACATCTGTGGTGGAGAGCATGTCCTGGGTGACCTCTCATGCTCTCTTCTAAACGAGGGCTGTTATGAGAGGTCTTTAGAGGAAGAGAAAGTTGCACAGGCAGAGTTTTCACTTTCAACTCTCACAGCCAGAAGGGAAGGCAAGAGGAACTCCAGCTAGCTACCTCCAGACTTCACAGAGTTTGTGTGAGGGCAGCGTCCCCCTAGACTCTGGGCTGAACATGTCCCCTCGCTTTCCACTGAAATGGCTTTCTGCAAGCTTGTATCACACTTGGAACATCTGAATGTGAAATACATATTTAATAATATGGCAGCACCAAGAGGCACTGAAAAGGACAAATGTAAAAACAAACCCCCAAAACCCAGAGCTAGCAAGAGCCTCTGCAATATATCTACTGGGTACCCTTCTCCATGAATCCCAGGCCAGTTTTCATCTGATTTACCTCAAGTATAAATCTCTGGACACAGTCTCCAGCACACTTACACAGCACAGTGCTCTCCCCTCTGAGTGCTAACCAACACAGTGCTCACAGCTACAGTGGAGCTGCCTTTGGCACCTGTCTGTGCTGTGGACAGCTGATCTCTGAGAGATGAGTGATCTTCATCACTCTTCAGTGTCTGACAATGGCAGACACGCAGCGATGACTCCAACCTCTTCTGCAGCCTCATTGCCATGCAGCAGAAACCCCAGATACCATATGGAGCATGGAGGCAGATGGATGGACATATGTATAATCTGTGTGCATCTCTGCTGATGTAAACGTCCCAGCACAGGCATTAACACTCGAGTATATGGTTTGCATTTGGGGCACGAGAGAATTTTTCCTCCCATAAAATAAATAGAATATGTTCTGAGCATCTTGGGATGAAGCCATTCTAATCCCTTCGTTCTTTCCAAAGGAAAATGATTCCATATTCAGGGCACTGTGCAAACAATTAATTAGCCTAATGAAAATGAAAGGCGTAATTGCTCAGTATTATTATGATCACTGGCAGCCAGGCGTGACCGAAGAATAGGCACTGTCTTACCAGGGATGGAGTGTGACTTTCCAGCTTTTGGGGCTTTTTGGATACTTGAATGTCTAGCAAAACAAATTTCTTTCCAGAGTGCTGGTGTAATTCTCCCTTCCACATGGTGAAAAGCTGGCAGCAGTGGGAGACATCTGAATGAGCTGCTATGCAATTAGAAAAAATGAAGAGGAGAGAGACCCAGCTGGTGTGAAATGGCCCTGCTGAATGGATGTGGGTAAAGATGTAACTTGCCCCAGTTGAAACTGTGGGGGTGTCTCCACTGTATGTTTCCAGCAGGAGACTTGACTCACAGGACTAGAGTGGTGTAGCATTTAAAAAATACAACTTTTTTAAAAATTGCTTTGAATTCCTGCAGATGAATTTGTTCACTGTGGAGAGGATCCTGAAGAGTCAGGTTACAGGAGAAACTGAACCATTACCATTCATGCATCTCTGTGTAACATGGAGATAGAAACCAGATGCTGACTGAACACTGACCCAGCCCGAGGAGTAAGGGTGAAATAATTCTTCCTTTAAGCTGCCAATTCACATGGGAAAATCCCCAAGATCCAGCTTTAATTCATTATCTGCCTTGTGAGGAGACTGGCAACCAGAGAGTACTTAAAAACAACCTGGATTAAGGCTGCTCTCATCCACACTGCCACCACCCCGCTACTAGAGGGCTTCTCAGTGAGATGGGGTTTTGATGTTAGGGGTAGAAGGGTTTGCAGTTCAAATTAAGTACAGTCTCTTTTACTCCACACCCCCCAGAGCTGCAGGATGTGCCCATCTATTATCATGTAATACCAGATGGCAAACATATCTTCCCAGTGTGACAGCCCAGCACATCACTTAGGGGCTTGGGATCATCCCCGGGCAGAGCTAGGAACTGATTGCAAAGGGATCAGGAGTCTGGTCACCAAGACAGGGTGAGATGGCCCAGGGAAGAGTCAGACACAGGTCTCCTCCAGCTCTAGGGATGCAGAGTGAGAGCAGCCCACATCCTTCCCATGGCACAGGAGTGGGAATTTCTCCATGCAATCTCAGCAACTCACTGGAAAAACAGCAACACAGACATGGGCTCTCGAAGGCCTTAGATACTCCACATTTGTGCTGTGTTTCCTTTTAGGAGATCATTTGTGTCTAGATATACTGAGTATAAAAAAAGAAGTGATTACAATATAGAACAGCACAATCCTGTGGAAAAGGTAAGAACAGGTTTGTGACTGAAGGTCACATCGCTCTCTCAGCTTGTGAAAATGAAAGGAAGGAAACACGGACTTCCTTGAACCAATTCAGGTCTGCAACCAGTTGATGCAGTTGGTGCTAATTACTACAGATGCTGCTGGAGCCTTTCAGATCTACAAGCCTGAGATAGCAGGAACAGCCTACCAGATAACTGAATATCCCAGCAACCTCTGTCATGCTGGCTGACAACACCCCTCTTAGCTGAGCAGAGCTGCTCTTTACCCTCGGGCAGAGAGGCACACATCACACCCAACTGATACAAGAGAAAACCCTAACACAGCAGAGCCTTTGCTTTTTCATTTATTTTGCAAATCTACCAATCCATTTTCTGAAAGTATGAAACTATGTGGTTACAATAACAAGTTACGTTACAACCCAGGTAATACAAATAACTACTACAAAGTTAGTTTTAGGTACTCTTGGATAACAAGTAGATTTAATGTTATTTAAAATAAAAATAAATCACAAAGAAGCAAAAAATAGCTTTGTGATTGTCAAAGAATTGACTTTAAAGCAACGAATGTTTTAAAGAAACTAATGTAGGCTCTCCTTGTCCTACACAAAGTTAAGAGAGAAATACTGACATTTACATCATCTTTCAAAGTTAATGTTCAATTAGACATGTTGAAAAATTTAAGTGCACACATCTACTCAAGATAACAAGAAGAGTTCACAAGTTGTTTGGAAACCAGTGTCAAGTTTCTTTCTCTGGAAATTACATTTACAGTGTAACATCACCATCATCCTTGCTTTCAGATGCATAAAAATTCTGTAATATCATTTGTTAAATACACCAGAGCTTCAAATCTGCTCTAATTTAATTCAGTGGGAGTAGGATCAGTTCCTACATTTAATAAGTACTCCTGATTTACTGAAATCCTTATGAAACAGCTTCCTTCCCAGGAATGAAATTAATTTACTGAATGAAATACTGTAATAATTCAGGAAAACTCTTAGCTTTACTATGCAGCAACTGACACTGCAACTGTGTTTCTGAGGACCTTCCTGCATGACCACTATTTCCTCTCCACCTGCAGCAGGACACACCGAGGCAGGAAATAACTGTGCTTAGTAAGAACTAGGAGCTGTGTAAATAAAGTACAAAAATCAAAGGACAGATTGAATTAATCCAGAAACTGTTCTCCTGAGACCCATGTGACACACCTCTAGTGTCATTCTGCTGCCTGTAAGCTGCCACTTCTGATGAGACATCTGTCAATCACGATTGCATAAGAGCTGCTTAGGAGCAATTAAATGGAGCTTTGATTTTGTAGCTGCATATCTACATTATGTGTGTAGTTGGGGGTAAAATGTCCAAGATGCTACTGCTGCATAGCATGCAACTGTTTCACAGAAGCAAGGACAGCTGTCTGTGGGGAATAAAGGCAGATGCAGGCACAATCCTGATGGCCCGTGGCACAAAGGAGATTAGAATGGTTCATTCTCTCCTTCAGCCTCTACCTCCTCCAACTAGGACATCCAAAATGGTACAACCCCTCAGACTTCCTTGTGGTACATAAGTAAAGCCAGCAGCATCTCAGCAGGGCTTCTAAGAGAACTAGACATTTATCCACAAGAGTATCATTTAACACTAACCATCTCCAGATACGTAAACCAGACAGGGTACACAAAACTATACAAACTTTTCACCTGGACATAAAGTGCCATCAAAGTATGGAAGCTAAAGAGAAGTTCATGTTGAGGGCAGTAGCTCACATGTCTACAAAAGGCTTTATTCTCCTGAAGCAGATGAAGTTTGCTACTGTCTGGGCAATGGTGCCAAGCTGGTGGGAACATGACGATAACCAAGGCCAGCATTCCTCCCTCCCGACAGACACGGCTCTTCCCCCACATGCCAAAGCCCACGAGGCTGCATTCCCTGGTGCCTGACTGCAGAACTTTCACCCAGAAGTTCATTTAAAATGGTAACAGATGCTTCAGTTTCCTATTCTCTCATAGGATAGGATAAATGGAATTTGTTTGGACCCTTTGTTACAAGCATGCATGACAACAGCCAGCCCCACCCTGTTATTAGCACTGTGACTGCTTGTTTCTACTCATGTAAATGCAATGTCAAATCCTCTTAAGAATCCTGAGCAGTCGTCCAGAATCACTTGTTCAACTGACATTGCTGTAATAATAAGGAAAGAAAAAAGAGTTGTGGGAAATTAAATGGTGCTCCTGTTGCCAAGTTGTTAAAATTATATGGCAATATGCTTCCAGTAGTTGTAAGAAATTAATTTGTGGAGTGCTTACAAGCCTTACATCTACTAAATCTCAACAGGGTATAAAATGCTATTTAAGTCATACAACTTAAAAATAAATGTTAAGGAGGAAAAAAAAAAAAGCACCAAAGAGTGAAAGACAAAACTAGATTCTTGTCTGCACTCCTGATTCCTCAAGGCTGGATCTCTACAGCTGAGGACACCACGCAGGAGACCCGTGGTGAAGTGTAGGTATGTCAGCACCCACAGCTCTCTCTCTCTCCCTGCTGCACCCCTTGTCAGCAGATGAGACAGGGCACCTTTGGTGAGCTACTTCTGTGAACACACCCAGCCCCTCTGCTAACCATTCTCTCTGTCTCTGCTCTCTGAAGTACCAGCCAGCACAAAGTGTCACCACTTTCACCTCCTTTACTACAATGTCGTTGAGAAAGAAGTTTCTGAAACACCTGATCTGTCAATGAATTAGTTTTTAAGTTCTGCCACTACACATTACGGTCATTCATTTCTCACAACAACGTCACATACAATATAAAACTTTGGATTTTCTATAGTGAAATCAGCAAAGTCTGAAGAAAAGACAGTGCCAGCAGTGCTGTTACTGCTCCATTCTGTAAGACAGAACCAGGGTAAGGCGCTTTGGCAATCAGCACCAAGTTTAAGCAACAAGCTTTGCAGCGACAATTCGCTCTCCAGACACTAGAGTACACACAAGTTTTCTGCAGATGCACAGAAAACTGAGACCCCCTGGCTGCTCTCTAAGCTGCTTTGAAACTACAACAATTTGTTTAATCCAGCAGCAGATCCTGGTACTATTCTTTTCCTAAGTACAGTACATTTTGATAGCAACATAGAAGCACACAACACAGAACAGATTTGTTCAAGCTCACCATGGTTCTGATGGGCTACATGGACCAAAAGGCAATTCAAAAAGAGCACACGACTCAATTCATCAGGACAATAACACTGACTCAGAGGAATTCTGGCTCCATTTGGTGAAGGGAGAAAGAGTTCATGAAAGAAAAGATCTTATTGCAAGTTGTACTGCTCAGTTTGGTTGCTTCTCATACAGATCAGAAGGATCAGAAGCTACCAAGGAGTCAAGGACAAAGAATTCCTGGTTTGTACATACTTTAAGTATAGCAAGCTTGCTTTATAAACAGAAGCCACCACACAATATTCCAAAGTGTTTTTCTCTAAGACTTAAAATTGTCCAAACAACACTGGCAGAAAATACAGATTTCAGAAGCTGTTCTGGCACCTTGTGATTCCGAAGATCCTTGTGCATGTGGGAGCGTGTTTGCAGACCCCTCCCTGCAATACCCGAGGGTCACCGGCGCTTCCCTGACCACAGCCGGACTCAGCAGGTTCCTTCCTCAGCGGGAGCCAACTGGCAGCTGTCATGAGAAACAGTGTCAATGCTCTGCGCTTCTGACTGCGGGTGGATGGACACCTGGACAGCTATCTCCTGACCTTGCTCGTTCACCGACCCGTCGTCCGAATCCCCAGCCGGCGAACGGCTGCGCTTCATCTCGGGGTTGACGGGGTATATCGCCGCCTGGGTGCCACAGCCTTGGGCCTGTTTGCCCTCCTCGCCGACTTCGTCGGGGTCGTCGACTCGCACGGCCTCGAAGATTTCCTCCATGAACGCCCTGCAGTTCAGGATCAGCGGTGGAAGGGGAATGCTTCTGGCAAGTTCTTCAATGTACCGAGCAAACTCCATGGTCTTAAACTGAGTGACTTTGGCCAGCTCTAGTGTTTTGGCAGAGGTGATGATAGGGATGCGCTTGGCTATCTCAAAGGCCTTCTGAAGCTTCTCAGCCCCTTCTGTCCTGAAGAACTCATTGATGGCCTTCTCGGTTTTACGGAGGTGACTGCTCATCATGCACAGGCGGGTTATGTTTAAAATCAGGGTGATAGCAAAGGCAATGAGGCACACAATCATGTAGTAGATACTCATGTCTCCAGAGGTGAAGATAACCCTCAGGGTGACTGTGTAATACGAGGTGTCATTACGATGAACAAGCGCACACGTGTACCGGCCTCGGTCAGCGAAGGTGACCTTTGTAATGTTAAGGGAATTACCTGCGATCCTCCACCGTCCACCTGGAGATCCAACAGAAATAAACTGAGCTAATGAAACTAAAATCATTTGGTCAACTAGACACAAGCTGTTTGCCCCATCAGCAGGAGATGGAGCCTGGAAGTCAGCAGCCCGTTTCTAACATAATGCAAACAGCAGACAAAGGACTGAAATTTCCTTTTCATGCCTGTGATGCAGAAATCCATCCAGTTACTGATCTGACTGCTTAATAGTAAATTATTCTGCATACTAGCTACTCTGGCTCTTCTGCTTTCTCTCTTCTGCATGTTCTCATGTGCTTTTGGACTGCTAGCTCTTTCTGACAGGGAACCTAATTCCTAATGAGTGCTTCTCACCCACTGTGTAACACTGGGTTGAAAGAATGTCCCCTATAAAATCTACTTTTCCATATGTTTGGAGACAAGTCAAGTGACCCATGAAAAAAAACCAAACCCAAACAGTCTGTAAATGTCTCTGCTGGCAAAAGAACCCAGGATTTTCTTGAGGCATGGTTTTCTGCTGAGCATGCAGTGCTTATATACAAAACCCAGGCAAAATGAAATCAATAAGTCAGCTTTACACAGTATTTCCAGTGCATTTATAACTTAGGGGAAAAACTGTTTTCATAACTCATTCTTCTAATTACTCTACTTTGAGCTAATCTCCAGATGGTATTATAGCTACAAAGAGGTTACTGAATACTTAAGGCAGAAAGATGGCTTCTGAGAAGATCCTATCAATTAGCTCAATGACCTTCATTAATACTAATAGAGTAGAGAAAACCACATGCATCTCTAAAGACATTATTTTTTGAAAATTAAAAGCTACAGGGACAGAACTATAAGAGCCAATGGGTAAGAAAATATATTCTATGGAAAAAAAAGGTTAAATAGCATGTATTTCATCATTGGCCATTACAAATTGTGTTAGTTTCCACAGTCTTACTGGTGTATAAACCAGAAAAGAATTGTAGTAAGTTATCCCATACATTAAAAAATCCTGTAATAAAATTAATACACTGCTGGCTAGCTGGAAAAGGTGCCAAGTCGTGAAGAATTGTATTTAATTCATGTATGTGGAAAAACAGAATATTAACCAGAGCAAGAATGAAAAAAAACCCCATCAGCTAGTATCTGGTAGGATGCAGATTAATTTCCTCTGTATTGGATACTGCTATGCCTCTTGAACAAAACGATTATCTGGGGCACTTTAGCAGGATGGATGGGGTAGGACAGAAAACCTTGGGTATAATTCACATGCCAAAGGGCAAAGGGTTTTGTCTCACTTCTTATTTCCCAACTGTATCATGAGGATAGGAAGAGAAAATGATAATAGAGTCCCTGAGGTTTTCAGATACTGCATAAAAGGGGCATACCGAAGGTCAGAAAACAGCAGGAAAGCTCACCTTCATCCTTCTGTTCAAGCAGGTGTCCTCTGGAGTTATACCAAAGAATATATTCATACTGGGTGATGTTCAGTTTACATTCAATTAAAATACTGGTCCCCTCTTTGGCTATGATATCATGGTGTACTGGAGAACTTGCTAAAGCTTGAGACGCTGGATGAAGTGATACATTGATCGATCCAAAAGTAACTGTCCTGTTAATAGCTACATTTTCCAGTGTAAATCCAACTGAAAGATCAGCACAAACAGTCAAAATTAACAGGCAATAGCTGAGCTTCATGGAAAGCTAAAGAAAATACTTTTTTCATTGAATTTGGAGAAATGAGGTCATATGATACTAGGCTGTCTGGGTTGCTTCGAAATAGAAGAGCAGGGTCTTGATTTGTTCAGCGATAGAAAATGTCTTGAATCCAAATGCACTTTCAAGACCATCAATATTAGAGGGGGAAACTGGAAATCCAACTGGAAAAAAAAAAGAAAAAAGAAAAATAATTACATTTATTAATGACAGCAAGCTTACGGCATATTAAAATTTCATTTCCAGTAAACAGATTTTGATTAGCATAATATAAACTGTCAGCCAGGAGGTTCCAAATCAGAGCTTTGCTCAGCACACAGTAATGAAACAAGGGTAAGAAGGCATTAGCACAACCTTCAGCCCTGTAAATGTTCATCTTCCTATCCAAATAAATAATCTCAGGAACAATAATCATTAAGGGGAAAAAGGTTTTAAAAAAGAACAAAATGTTCTCCTTAAAATGCGTAACTATCTGTAGGGTCAGAAAGTGGATTCTGCATTTGTTAACAGAGAAAAAGTGCTTTCTTAACAGGAAGAAAAGCAAGAAAGAGGATATAATTTCTGCTGCCCTCTCCACCACTATCAAAGTGCTTTTAAGCCTTCATTTTCTAAAGCCAATCTTTCTTTTAGCATCTCGAGGCAAAACAAAGTGCACAGGCATCTGATTTTTAGCATTTAGATCTCTACTTACTTGATTTTAGAGGCACAATTGGTGTTAGATGTCTAAATACTACATACCATTATGCAGCATAAATACTAAATAGTTTCTTGGGAAAACTTGGCAGTTATCTACAGCCACAGAGAGGAAGTTCCTTTCTGAATATCAGGACACTGATGTCTGAACACACTTCCTTTTTTGCAATCTCTTGCTGCAATTTCTAACTCTCCTTTTGGTTTTTTTTCTGGCTTGTTTTACAATAATCTCCTGTTGAAAATCCTTTATGCTGCTGCATCTGTGGTTGGATCTTGCTTATCATCTTCTCTACCTGGATTTCACAGCAATTTGAAAAATTGTTTTGTCTCAGGACAGAAATTACCCTCTTCAAATTAATGTGCACAAAAGGTATTTTAAGACTTTGAGATACAGCCATTAATTATATGTTCCTTGCACACAAGGATTTTCCTTTTTTAAAAGCCAGAATAAAACCCACTTGTAACAAAATGACACTGATAAGAGAAAAATCCATAACCAATTTTCCTGGAAGTCTGGTTCAAGGAAATTTCTAATGCAATATGCATTCCCTGAAGTTATATTTCCATCCAGACTGCTCCAGAGCCCTAAAAACAATTTACGAAGCACAGAAGCCACAAGCCAAAATTTCACCCTAAAGAATATCTGACTTCACCCCACTGATGGTGTGACTTCAAATTTATCTTTTCTTCTATTGATTATGAATGTTAGTAGAGATGAATTTCACAAATATCACAATACAAAGGAGTATACTTTCTTAATAAATCATGCAGACATTTTTCATCCTTCCAGAATTCCTAGTTAACACTAAAGCAGACAAATCTTATCACTTATAAAAAATAATTTAATATAAGTAAATACAGGTAATTTGTAGCAACTGCCTTTCAGCAGTGAAAAAATAAGCATCTTTAAAGAATGAGAAAATTTGCTGATAACAAAAAAATGTATTCTTAACCTGAGTATTATAAATTAAACTAAACTTTGTTGAAGGTCAAACCAGATTCCTGACACTGAAACTTGACATCTGATGAGAAATATGTATCTGACCCATTTTTACTGTGGCTATTACCAATTTAACAAAGGCAGCAAAGAAGACAGCTGTGTCCAACCCTCCTTCAAGCCTGACTAACAACCTCACTCAGTGAATCCTGCAAGAGAAACTGGAAAACAGGCCCTCTGCTTGTTTTTCCATAAACAGCAATCCTTTCATCTGCCCTCTTATTTTTTTATTGGCCCTCTTGTCCATTCATTGAAGAGGCCAGCGCTAGGAACTCAAGTGTGCCATTGTGCTGAGGAAGCTACTTTCCCACAGCTGAACAGTTAAAAAAGTCCCGTGGGCTCTTTTGTTCCTGCATTCCTTATCTTCTGTTTCAGGGAAGGTGTTACTGAGCTCTATGGCCTCTGGAGAAGAGTGTCCCAGCCACATCACCTCCACAGGGCTGAAAAAACCCAACACCAAGGCTGCTGCTGATCAACAACTACTCTTCTGTTTGAAGGAGTGGGTTGAGCCTTCCTTTTTTAGACCCAATGGACTTTCTGAGGGTTTTGGAGCATTCAGAAACCTGCTGGTAACCAGATGCAGGTTTCTTAAAGGCAAACTATGGCTTGTTGGTACTTTGTGAACCAGTGACATCTGGATGGCCAGAGTTGCCATCTGAGTGTCTGTCACGGCTTGTGCTAGCAAGTGATGTGCTGTGGTCACAGATCTTGACCATACATCACTCCACAACCCAGCTGCCTTCACTTAAAAATGCCACTGCACTTAATGGCTTTTGCATGCATCAGGCCTTAACTTCACAGCACTTGATGTGGTTACAAGGGGTGATAGCTCTGAAGACAAACCCTCAGCTTCAGTACTGAATCAAATGCACAGAGTAACTTCCAATCTTCCAAAACAATAACCTCCTGACTAGTAATTTTTTAGATTTATTAGAGAATAACTCTAGTACCTCCTGTACTTTGCCTGTGTTATTGCCATCTTAAATTATTAAATTTGAATTGTTAGATTTCCAACTGTCTGTGACACTCCTAAAAATCTCAGTCAATTATTTAACACAAGAAATACTGAGCAACATTTCCCCTCATAAGAATAAGATAATTATCTTCAGTAAATGTATATGCTCTCCACCATATCTGCACTGAGCTTGCATAATGTATAAAACATTGGTGATGGGTCATTGAATTTTACTATTAAACTCTTCGAGGTCTGATTTATTAGAAGTTGTTTGTCACATTTTGCTTTTGGAAAAGTCATTATTGCTAATCAGACAATGATCTCTCACTGCCAAGAGCTGGAAAAAAAATAAAATTATTTGTGAAACCCACATTCTTCAACCATCACACTTATGCAAAACAGCTGCTGGAGCTGATAAAGGATCCTAAAAGGATGAAGTGTGAGCAGTGCCAACATCACAATTGTTCAAGAAAGCATTAAGCCCAAGCAAGATGAAATGTTCAGAACAGAAACTGGCTATTTTATAAGTGAAGTTGACCTCAGTATATTTAACCTTTATTCAACCATAAGTTGCAGCAACACAGTGGTGGAAAGATAAAAATCTGTGATGCATAGGCTTGCATGACTCATCTTTGGCTCTTATCCTGAAAAGTCTATGTGTGTTTAACTGAGAGCACTGTAAGTGGTCCCACTGAGGTCAATGGAAGTACTGATAGTACTTTAAATTACACACAACTTGTAAGGCACTGCAAAATTGGGGCCCAAGGGGTTGCAGGTTATGACTTTACATTCACTGCTCATAACATCATTTCATATCTGGAGAAAAGCAAAGCAATAAAGTAAGACACACCTGACAGACCACGGACTGCTCGGACTGACTGCCACTCCTGGAACACAACGTGGAAACGCACTTTGGCATTTACAACCAGCTGTCTGGCAATAACACACGCTAAATAGATCTAAGCAGATCACTTCTGCACAGAGCCCACCTTCCTATGTGATGCCCTGCAGAAATAAAGCTGCTGTGAGCATCCTGTGAGCCCCCTCCGACCCTCTTTCAAACCAGGGGGCTGCATTTGGCAGAGCCCGTGAGACATTAACTCCTGGGAAGGTGATGGGTTCAGGTGGTGTGGTCCTGACAAAAGACACAGTCCCAGTATGGGAGAGGCTGCTGGGAAGGTTCACCAGGGAAGGCTCTGTGAGGAAGCAGCTGCACCCACAGCCCAAAATCCAGCTTGAGAGCAAATCATCAAGATGCCAGAGTGGATCCTGTCTACACATGGCTGCTTTGCAGGACATGATGTCCTGCGTGTATGTGGCCCCTTGGTTGCCTGGCAGGAATCACAGGGTAACTCAGAGAAGGCACGGACTCTGTTGCACACAAAAAAAAATTTCCTCCTCCTGTCATCTAAATCCAACCAGGGATAAAACCCCACAAAGGGGCACCCTGTCCCAGCAGTGCCGGCTCCACGCGTGCCCCTGGTTGCTGCAGGGAACACAACGTACATCAACACTCCCTACAGTGCAGCCCACAACAGCCAGGCCATGTCAGAGGGGCCTGACATCACACCAGAAGACTGCCCTGTTCCCCTCTGGCAACATCTCCATGCCAAAACAGAATCACAGACTGTAGGGGTTGGAAGGGACCTCCAGAGATTGGGTCCAACCCCTCTGCCAAAGCAGGTTCCCTAGAGCAGGTTGCACAGGTCGGCATCCAGGTGGGTCTGGAATGTCTCCAGGGAAGGAGACCCCACAAGCTCCCTGGGCAGCCTCTCCCAGGGCTCCATCACCCTCANCGCTGGACTCTCCTCAGGAGATCCAAACAGCGAGGCGAGACACGGGCCCCCGACTTGTCCCGCAGCAGCGGGGCAGGAAGCGGGAGGGGTGCCGAGGGGGGTGTGCGGGTATGGGGGAGGCCTGCGAGCCACCGCGCCGGTTTCTCCGGCGTCACCAGGCAAAGCCTGGCGTCACCGCAACGCGGTGGGGTCGTGGTACCCACCGGGAGGGGGAGGAAAGGGAGGAGGAGGGTGGCCCGACCCACTCCGCGCCGCCCCGCACGCCCCGGCCCGCCGCGCACCTCCGCCACCGCCGGTCCCGCCGCCCGGACCTGCTTCCGCGCTGGCCCTTCCGGGCCGTGCCGCACTTCCGGGGCCGGGCTGTGCCGCTCTGCTCCTCGCCTCCATGGTCACGGTCCGCCCGGCAGCGCGGAGCTGGCGACCCGGCGGGTGAGGCACTGGGACGGGGCGTGAAGCGGCCTTCAGAGGGCTCGAAGGGGCCGCAGGAGGTGTCCTGGGCGGAGACGGGCCCGCGGCGTGTCCTGAGTGCCGGTGGGAGGCCCCGGGGGGTGTTGGGACCGCTGCGGGGGAGAACGGGGGAGGTGGGGCGGGGGGCCCCTGCCTGTCAGCCGGTGCTGCGCTCTCCTCGGGGGCTGCTGCCTTCCTGCTTCGCCGACAGCTGGGGGTGGCTGCCCTGACTGCCAGAGGCCGGCGATGCTCGGCCTGGCCTTGCCTTCTGCTGCCCTGGAGCTGGTGAAGCTCTGCCAGCGGGAGGGAGAAGCCTCTGCCCGTGAGCAGGCCGCGACCCTCTGCGTGGGCACCCACAGCTCCCGAAGTGCCGTATCGGGGCCTGTTGCTGCGGCAGGTGATAATGCCCTGGCAAAGCTCAGCCTTAAATACAGACACGAACCAGTCGCTGCCTCCCAGCCAGCCCAGCTTTCTGCCAGTTACCCCCAGTTGTATCCCACGCCCTTCTACACAGCTGTCCCCAGCCGTTTGGGTTGGTTTTTGATGGGGTTTTATTTTGTTTTGTTTGTGAAGCAAGTAATGGATTTAATTATCCGAGGGCCTTTTGTAGCTTTCATTTGTTTTTCAGCGTTAGAACCTGTTTCTTTCCTGTGGAGAGGGTGTGTTGGTTAGATAAAGCCACGTGTCTCAATGAGACTTTAAACTTCCAAGTGACATTTCTTCCAGTCTGACGTCATGCGGTGTAAACACTCCCTTAAAAACATAACCTGTTTGTGTGGGTATGTTTGGCAGCACGAAGGGATTTTGGTCTTGGTTGTGCTTAATATTTAAAACAATAATGTGATGTTTTTGAGCTAATGTAAAAGTGTACAAGGGAGTGACTACTTCATCTTCTTTGCTTTCTGCGGATGTTCTTAGTCATGTCTGAGAGAGATGGCAGTGAAAATCTAAAGGAAAAATCCACTTATGAGGATGAAAATGAACAAAAAGCAGAGGAACTTTGCTGTGCTGACAGCAATGAAGAAAGAGAGCAAGAGCTTGAGCCCGTGCCTATGACTCGGAAAAGACCTGAACCCAAATCCCCAAGCCAGCCTGCTGCCACAGAAAAGCCCGCAGCTGAAACCCTCAAGGTATGTTCCTGTGTTAGTCTGAATAACACAGCTTCGTGTTCCCTGGCTTTGTGTGCAGAAGAGTTTTGACCCCAAGCCTCACTGCTTTTTTTTTTTTTGAAAATTCACACTGCTGTTTATCTGAAAAGAAAAAACAGACCCAAATTTATGCATCACAGACTGCTTGTGTTCTTCTCCTCATCACAATACCTGCTTCACCCATCTGCTGTTCCTCCTTAAAGGTCTCAGATTCTCCTGCTGCAGTTCAGACAGGATGGGGGTACTGGGGAAGCTGGGGAAAATCTCTTCTGTCAACTGCATCTGCTACTGTAGCTACTGTAGGTAAGGCTCCTTCTGGTATTTAATAAATATTTTAACTATACTTCATGTCTTGAGCTAGTGCTTTTGTGCTTGTTTCTAGAGAAAGGGATTTCTGTTATAAAAGTAATTATTGGAAAAATGTCAAGAGAATTGTTCAAGTAATAGGGAAAATTTGCACCAAATGGTACAGTGAGGTTACGGAGATAGGCACAGGCAAAATTACTTTCATGTATTTAAGATGTTCGTGTTGTTTTCAGCTGGTACTTTATACTGGTATTCAGCTGGTATTTACAGCTTGATTTAAAAGCTGAGATGAAACCTGAGTTCATTACATTGGTAAGCAATGGAGAACAGTAGCTTTTAATGCTGGGTAAACTGTTTTGAACAGGAGGGAACCAGTATAATAAAAACCAATATGCAGACCTAATCCCGTTTCTGTCCTGATTTCTCTTGTGTCTCATGGTTAAAGCTCTACTGCTGTCTTCTCTAGGTCAAGGTATTTCAAATGTCATAGAAAAAGCAGAAACAACCCTTGGGATCCCCAGTCCTAGTGAAATCTCTTCAGAGACTATAGAGACTGCAAGAGGTCAGTTTTTACTGCATAAACCAACTCTGAAACATTTCTCATAACATGATAAGCCCTGAAATAGCATCACCTTACTCTGCATTTTGCATGCTATCTGTGTGCCAAAATAATACTCTTATTGCTTACTGCTCTTATCTCTGAAAAGTAGCTAGGAAAACAATCCCTAGCTCTGCTCCTGGCTGACACTTGGTGTTTATTAATTTTCTCCGATCTGCAGCTGACAGGAACTTTTTTTGGGGATTGAGGAAGTTTAATTTTCTGCCTTCTGATGCAGGAAGTGAGAATCCTGATGCTATCAACACTGATGCAGTTGATGATGGCAGTTCCTTTCCTATTGCTGGGGCTCTCGGAGTTTTATCAACCATCTCTACTGCTGTCCAAAGCACAGTGAGTGAGTTGGGAATGCAGGAGAAAGTGGGTTTAAGAGAGCATTGGGTTTTCTGCCTTTCATCTGAAATACTGTAAGAGGAAACTTTTTAATTTTTGCTTTTGTGGGATGAATAGTGAGAAACCGTTTTGACCTTCAGCGAGTCTTTATACTGCATCTTCCTTCTAACTGACACTTGGTGTGTAAGTTGTCTTAAATTGTGATAGTTCTGTATTAAGTGTTGATACATAACAAAAAAGCCCTAATGCTGCACTGTGTGATGTGTGCATTCCCCTGCACATTGCCTCTGTTCTCTGCTAGCTCTGCTCTCTTACTTTAGAGTATTCGGGTAAATGCAGGGTCAAACTCATTCCTGGAGTACTTCCACTGATTTCCACAGAAGTGTGTAGAGATGAAATCCATTCTGTCTTCAAAAACTTCTGTGAAATTAGCCCAAATTGCTTAGAAATGAGCTTGTTCCTGTGACCATGAGAAATGTGCTTCAAAGGAACCCATTACCCTTAGAAACTGCTTTTGTGATCTGCTGTCTTGTCAATTTGCCCGTGAATCTGAAAGAGTGGCAGATGGAAAGCTTGCTGCTACTTTTAAGGCTTGGACAAGAGTTAGCAACCAAACCCCACAGGTCTTGTGTCTTCTGATTGGAAGGCTGAGAACTAAATGCTTTAATGCTTTAATGTGCTGAGAACCAGCCTGTTCACAAAATAAAAATATATTTCCTATCAGATTGCTGCAGTTACCTGAATACTATATTAAACTATTGGATGATAAAGTATCGTGGCTCCTTCTGTATCCTGCTCTTTTTTGTGGTGATTACAGTTGAATTTTAGGGTGGTGAGGACCAGTTTGGCTTGTATGTGAGTGTCTGGCATAATGTTGTTATAAATCTCCCACTTCAGTTTCTACACTTGTATAGTCTTCTGTAAGTATTATGCGCTGTCTATATCCAAATCTGATTCTTAGGGAAAAAGTGTTATTAGTGGAGGTCTGGATGCTTTGGAATTCATTGGGAAAAAGACAATGGATGTAATAGCTGAGGGAGACCCTGGATTCAAAAAGACAAAGGGCCTGATGAACAGAAACTCAACGCTATCTCAGGTATGGCAGTTCAATATCAGCTCCTTGTTGGTTTCTCTCATTTCTTCTCCCTTCTTTTGTGGCCCTGTCATTAAGTGACCCTATATTATTGAATCAGAAACCTTCTCCCCCCATATTCTGTATCTTTTGGTACTGACCTGAGTCTTCTGCTTTTCTTTTTCAGGTCTTAAGAGAGGCAAAAGAGAAAGAAGAGCAGCAGACAGCTACTGAGGTTACCATGGCTACAGAGAAGAAAGCCCATTATGGGTTACTGTTTGATGAGTTTCAGGGTCTTTCGCATCTGGAGGCCTTAGAGATCCTTTCCAGAGAAAGTGAATCAAAGGTAATGGCCTTGAGCAATTTGCCTTCTATTTTGAGTTCAGCTGAGCAGGAAAAAAAGGATGGGAATTATACATACATATATGTAAATCAGGTGCTCAAACTTGCTATAAAATGACAGATTATACAACTTCACTTTGACCCCTGCATTAGGATCTGCTGTTTACCCTGGTAGCATTGTGTCTTGACCTCAGCTCTCAGAGCCATTCTCTTTGCCCACAGAGCCTCAGTTTCTGCATGTCTTCCAACAGCTTTTCACAAATTACTTTCTCCTCATGCCCACTTATTTTCTGTCTTGGTCTGGAGGAGAGTATTGTAAGCACAGCAGATATAGTCCTGTCTCTAATTGGGCAGGAAGGAATGCAGACCAGCATGTGATTTCAGAGGTCATTCACTTTTTAATGAAAGAAATTATTTTAATAACACCTCAAGAATCCATTATTAACTAATGAGAGTACAGAAACAGGTCTTTTACCCTTTCCTCCTTCCCTTGGGAAAATACCAATTTCTCATTAATATCAGCCTGTGATGTTTTTACCTATGATGTAAGCCAGTGCTACATCTTCATTGTGTTTCTGTTTCTTGTTATGATTCTCTTTGGTTGTGCTGCCCATAACTAGGTGAAATCAGTTCTAAATGCCCTCTCTGGAGAAGAGCTGAACATGCTGAAGGAGGACATAGAGCAACTTAAAGAAGCATTTTCTTTACCCGAATTTTTTGAAGAAGAAGAGGAAGAAAAGAAGGGTAAGAGTGCTTCAGGTTCTGAGAGGAAAAGCTGGTTCTCAGTTAAATTCTTGGTGTAGAACCAGCCAGCTCTGACATCACTAGCAATGGGCATGATGCCAAAGTTAAGTTATTCTTTAGCTGGATGCTTAATCCTAAAGCTGTCTGTGGCCAGAAGCATGACAGGTAGCGATACCCTTCATGTCTTGAAAGCTGCTGTGCATTTATTCTGTAGCAGGAACAATTTCTTGCCAGAGCCGGATTAGAGTTTGACTCCTCAGCAGTTCACACAACTGACCATGAGCCAAGATGCAAATTCAGAGAGACACTGGGTTCCCCTGACCATGAGGGAAAGACTGTGAATAGAGTTGTCCAACCTGTGGGAAAGTGATGGGCCTTTTCACTGATTTATTTTTTAAATGAGAGTTAGCCACACAGACCATAATACTTGGGGATGCCTCCATGCACAAGAGCCATGTGATTCTTGAGGATTACACAGATTTAAATGTAAATTTCTTGCATTGCTTTTACCTAAATGGCTCATCAGGGAGGGCTTACACACCTGCACTTGCTATCATTTAACATTTAATGTATCATTTATGCTTGCACATGATGGATCTTGCAGCCTCCCCCTCACTGTTAACGTCTGCCCTGCTGTATATATTAGGAGAACCATAAGCTTTAAGTGATATTTCAGATTCTCCAAGGAGATGTGCAAGTTACTGCATTATAAAATGCTGCCTGTAAAAAGAGGAAAAAGTGGAACTACCTTAGCTACAAAGCCAGAATTTAGAAAGCAAAAGCTAACCTTCTGGTACTGGTGTCTTCACCTTTTCAGGTTTGATGCGTTCTTGCCTGAGTTGATGGTTCAAAAAGAAATAAATGAAAGAACTGACAGGCTTGTGAAGAACTAGTTGTCCATTGTAGTGCTGTTTATTCCTGTAGCTGTCCTTTGTGTGGATTTTTTAACCTTTTCTGTCCTTTAGGAGATGAGGAGTTCACAAAAGAAGTAACAGAGTTGTTTTCAGAATTGCATATCTCCTCAAAGCCAGACAAACTGATCATGGTGAGTTATTTCCCATCTTTTAAATGCTGGAGAGATTCCTCACAGGAACTTCTCAATCCTGCTTTGCTTGTGAAAGTATCAAAGGCATGAAAACCAGCTGTGGTTTAGATACTTTGACAACAGTAGGCAAAAGAGATGGGCTTTTCCCTTTGACTCTGTGGGGCAAAATCATGTTCTGTAATGTCTTTGGCTCCTAATAAGTAGGCACCATTGTATCATTGCCCTGTCACTGGGCAGTTATAAGAGGTGGCAAAGATAACCAGGAGCAGTAAGCCTTCATCCACCGCAGTGAAATCAACCTCCAGTCATGAATTAAAGGCCTACTCTTGGGACCTGTTTTTACTACATTCAGAGGTTGGCATAAGGCAGAATTGCCTTTCTTGCCTTCATTTCACTACCCTTCAGATCCACCAAGTGGCAGCAGCATTCTGCAGAGATGGTTTTAAAGAGCCTGTTAGTCGTCCTCTTGCTGGTAAACCCCAGCAGCTGGTGCTAGAGAAATTATTGTCCTCAACTACATCAGTGTAGCCAACCCTCTACAAAGTCTTGAAGGCACCAGGATAGTTTATCCTAGTTCTTCTCACTAACTCTAGTTGTAGCTGTTGCCTTCCTGCTTCATTCCAGCCATTAAATACTATTGCACATGTTCATGCAGGTGAGGACATCTGCTCATGAATGGATAGCACGATTCAACAGTAGTCTTCCTAAAGAAGAAAAAGAGAGCGAAGAAAACCAAGAAGTAGAATCCAGAGATGGTGACCATGATGCCAAAACATCAGTAGAGGTAACTTGAGTAGTGAAGGAGGAGAATATCTTCCCACAGAGTGGTTGTCTGGCTCCTGCGTTACAGCTCAGATTCCCAGAGTTTATAGGTTTCTATTACTGTGCAGATTCAAAGGTCTGAAATGGCAGTACAATGGTAGTACACTGTGTGATTCACTTGTTTTAAATCCCAAAAGCTGCTAGTTTTTGTGTGACATGGAGAATGTTTTCAACTCTTGCAGGATATTCATGCATTTGCCATAAGAAGTCTGGCTGAACTGACAGCAAGCTCCATTGAGATGTTCCACAAAACCGCAGCTTTGTTCCTACATGGTCAGAAACAAGAGGTGACAGCCACAGACAGAGCCAAGTCCCTTTCACAGTAAGTTCATCTTGTAGTAAATATGTAGCATATAATTACTTACATATTGATCAAACCTTCTTAACAGTTCTTTGCAGATCCATGGGCTGCAGGTCTCTTGAATTCTCCATGTGTGTTGACAGTCGCAATGGGTGATGTTACAATCATCCAGCAGAATTTGTCTGTCTCTTTCCAGCTTAAAGAGATTTCTTGCTAAGAAAGAGGAAACCCTACTTGGGAGCTTTTATGTAATCAAGAAGAACATTTGCCCTAAGCTTGTGCTAGTTAGTAGATAGATATTTAAAATATGACAAAGCAACTGTAGTATAAAAGTGATTCTTAATTACCTCTTTGTTAATCATTTAGTATGTTAGGTATGTGATTTTGTAAAATTACTGCAGCTAATTAGTAGATTAATCTTACCAGTATTGCATAACATGATATTTTTATTTTATGCTGGGAGATACTTGGCAAGTGTATGAAATATGCAGTATGTTTTAATTCAGAAAATGATGCTTATCAGTAGAAAAAAACCCAGTTAGTGCTGTTCCTTCTTGAATGGATGTGTCTGTCCTCTGCATGCTGTTTCAGATCTTCAGCTTTAATTATTTATTTTCCTGTCTTCTCCTTTCCCTAATTTAATTGTGGAACTTCTGGAACCTCATAAACTGTTCATATACCCTATATCAATTAAGCTTTATGTGCATAGAAACAAGGTTTTTGTGCTTTGGACTAATGCTAAAAGAAAATGATTTTTTTGGACTGTATTTGCTATGTGATTTTCCCACTCTTCTTCCACAGAATGACGATTATGCTGTGTAAAGAGCTGTCAACTTTCTCTAAAGAGTTTACTACGTGCTTAACGACTGCAGGGGTAAGAGTTACATCGTAATTCTTAGGAATGAGATGTGGTTAGTTGATTACAGCCTTGAGATCTTCACCACAAAGTGCTTCTTGTGTTTGTACATTTATAAGTGTGGTTTTTTGCCTTGTGAACTCTTCTTCCCCAAATCGTGGCAGCTGAATGTAGGCTGAGCCTTTGAATGCTTCCTGCTGCATTGAGCTTGGCACAGAGCATGGAGGTGGGAATGGGTGCTGACAGTACTGAGGAGACAGTAGAAAATCAGATTTGTGATCCTGTTGTGGATTTTCCAAAACACTCGGGTATTATTGAAGACAATGTCATTATTTCCAAATTCTCCAGTACATTTGAAGATGCAGTGTGTGTATTCATGTACAGCTTGTGTTGTGCATATGTGGGTTATGTTGTTCTTATCTGCATGCTACAAGGCAGGTCCTCTGCAGCTTGTGACTTAGCTTTCCTGTAGGGAGCAATCATGATTTTAAACTTACTGAGGATTTAGCTTTATCTTGCTTGAAGAAATGCGATCAAATTTTCAATCAGGATAATATATGTCTGATCTCTGCAGGTCAAAGAGAAAGCAGATGTGCTGAATCCCTTAATCACTGGAGTGTTTTTGGAGGTCAGTTATACTGAAGTTAAACTTCAGGCTAATACTTAAAAATAGATATGCTGGGGTTTTTTTCCATTTCAGTATCCTTAGGCATGCCAGGTTCTCTAGCCCATGATCTCAGATTCTGTTTACCTATCTAATAACTTAAAGGTTTTAATAAATGTCTGTAGATTTGAACAAGAGGAGAGTGAGTTAATGAGGCCTTTTGTGGTCCAAGCTGATCATTCTGATGGGTCAGAAGACACATTAAATTCCAGAGTTTGGATTTCAAGAATTTAAATCTCCAAAGTCAAACCTTAAACAAGATCAGAAATTAGCATGCAAGAGTTCAACACTTCCTAGCTGTTAAGTTAGTTCTTAATGCTTGTAAACTTCTGAGGCATGGTAGGAAATGGTTGTTTCCTGTGGGCGTGTTCTTCCTTCCTGCCACTGCATGTTTATGGTTTGCTTTGAAACAAATTCTTCTCATCTGTTATCAAAAACAGTATCCCACACTCAGATTGCACCTGATCTTGTTTGGCAGTTCTTAAGCCAGTTGCTTTTGTTTTTCTTAGTGGCATAAAGCCCCTCAAAATATATTGATTACTAGACTGAAGCGTTAAAAGTCCAACAAGCATTAGGGTTGTGTTTCTTATGTGCATTAATCAAAGCTGTTTGAAAAGAGTGTGTGGTTAGTAAAGCTGATTGGTAGCATAATTACATGTGTATTTTTGATTCTTGTTTTCACAGGCTTCAAACAGTGCTTCCTATATCCAAGATGCCTTCCAGCTCTTGCTGCCTGTCCTGCAGATCTCTCTTATTGAGGCTAGAACAGAACTATCACAGCAATGAAAATCCTTCTAATTAAGAACTTTTCGACCTTCCCACTTCATAGTTTCCATGCTGGAGAATGATGTAATGGCTCTTATTAAAGGGAAAAAGATTAACTCTGATCACTGCTGCTGCAAGAACAGTGATTAAATGCAGTCTGGCAATGACAGCTCTTACAGCACATTGAGAGATGTGATTAGCATAGTCCAGGCTGGTGGAAAACGTGACAGACTTAGAGTGCAGATTGCTTCTGTGTTTTCATGGGCTGTCTCTATCTTTTCACTGAAATCCCTCTGCTCAGTGTGTTAACAAGCTCTTTGGAGAAGCTCTCTGGACTGTAAAGACAATGCTGGGGAAAAGAGTAGCAGCTGGATAGTTAGTTAGCTAAACCTTGGTGTGATTTTGATTTTTTAAGCCAGAGAGGCATAATGATATTCCTGATAGCTCTGCATTGGTGTTGAAGTGAATATTGGATAGGAGGTGCAGGAAAAGGCAGGTATGATTATGAACCTTGCAGTTCCTAGGCTGGGAAGAATAGGGCAGAGAGTATTCCTTTTCCAGGAATGCTGTTGTTGCTGCAGAGAAACCCTGGCATCCCGGAGATGTCTGTTAATGACTCAGGGATGTGGGACAGGGACTCTCACTAGGGTGCTGTTTCTCTTGCAGAGTGCTTGCTTCAGCACAAGCTGGGAAAATGCTGATATGGCCCTAAGAATGTGGGTACTTTTCTTCATAGCAATAAATGAGAACTGGTTAAAAGGGATCGATTGGTGTTTGGGCAATTTAATGAGCGAATGTAGCAGGGGGACTCCCTTTTGTCAGTGCAGCTTGACAGGTCAGCCACAGACTGTTCACAAACTCACATACCTCTTTTCTCCTGTGTAAAAACACTCTAATGCAATGCTCCTCCTCCTTGGAAGGTATATTAAAGTAGGGCTAGAGGAAGCAATTTAGTTCTGTTAGCAGGAGTCCTAATTTATCTCAGAAGCTGCTCCACATACTGTATCTGTTTCTTTGTGCTGTGAAAGTTCCCTGCTTTGTTCCCTTTTTGTAATTTCTGTCTTTTGAGCCAGCCCGTTTAGAGGGAGCAGCCTCGGTTGGATTCACAAAGCAGAAATGCTCAGCTAAAATGGAACTTCAAGAAGGCCAGAATAGCTTACCAGAGGTGACTGAATGTCACACCTGCCTTTCTGCTTGCTCATTGGTAACAATGATGCTTCAGTCCCCTTTTGAAAATCCTCTGGATTTTAGCAGGTCTTGCACATCTCTGCTGTATTGAAGGCTTAACTTTCCACGGCTCTATTTGTGCAGTAGAGAAGTGGTTTTATTATTAAAATACCTTTTGGCTAATGCCAAAATCTTTTGATTTTATATACATGGAAAAAGCCTTGCCTTAGTCCTGGTTAGATCTCTAAAGGGAGAGCTTTTTCTTTTTTTTTTTGCATCTTAAAGAAAACTAGACCTGAGTGTGTCCAGGGTAAAAAAAATCTGGACTACAGTAAATTATATATTTTTTTCTTCTTTACATTGATGGTATTATTAAAGAATTTGTCTTCATAACCATTTTTGTTAGGAGCCATCAAGGTAGCTATTGAGGGAATGAACAAAAGGAGAAGAATGAACTGTGTGGTTTTATTTTCTTCTCAGCCCCGATTGTGGTTTGTGGGACTGGGTGTTGCTCTTGGGCCAGGACAGCCGGGCTTTTCTCATGGCAGGGTACCATCTCCTAGGAAAGAGGGCTCTGACCTCAGGCTGGGGCATGAGAGCTTCCACAGCCAAGCTCCCAATTCCTGTGTCAGTGCAAAATGGCAGCTTTGCTCCTGCTGCAAAGCCAAAAATTTACAGAAATGTCAGAAGGCTTAACGATAACGCAGTTTCATGAAGCAGCAGCTGCCTTTCCTGCAGATAAATTCAACTGACTTGCAGTGCTTCAGTGTAGAGTAGCTTAATTATTAAATGAAATGAGGTGATTTTTTTTTTTTTATGAAGATGCAGACAGTAATTCTTTCAGTCATATGCCCACATGGATTTTGTTACAGCGGCCAGTAATCAGCCATGCACCAGCTCCACTCGTGTGCCAGTGCAGGGACCGCAATAGATCGCCAACAAAAACAGTTCCACAGTCACTGATGTCTTCCTACCCAAAGGATTCATCAGAATTCAACATCCAACTGTCTGGAGGTCTTATTGCTTGGTCTTGCCTTGTGTGTGAACCTAATGAGAGCTGGCAGTAATTTGAGCACTTCTGGTGGTGTTTGGGGAGGTGAGAGGTGGCTGAGAATAGATAAGAGTTAGCTAAGATGCTGGCAGTGACTTGGAGGGGAGAAAAAAAAATAAAAAAAGCCTTCCACAATTATTTTCTTTCCTTGGGAGAGATTCTCTTACTTGCAGCTGTAAAAGCTGCTTCCTGGCAGCTGCTGTGGAAAGGTTTAAAACATAAAAAAGGCTCAGTCCTCCCAACGGGCTTCGAGACTTGCTCCCAGCCCTTGCCCAAGCAGCTTCCCAGGGACTCACTTTTCATTATTAAAACATGCACGTTCAGCAGCAGCAAAACCTCTGACACCGGCGCGATGAGCAGTTGTCCTCATTTGGAAGAAGCAGCAGCTACATTGCCCCTGTGGCCTGGAGCAAGGGGACAGCTGTCCTAGGTCATCTGCAGCACAAATTAAATGACCTGACTCAGAGGCAGGAAGGTGAGGAGGAGGAGGATGAGGAGGAGGAGAGCAGCTCTGGCATTTCCTTCCCAGGTGTGCACACGGGATCCGAAATAAACAGTGATCAGTGATGATGTAATTTAAGCAGAGAGATTGATCTTCTGTAGCCAGAGGCTCCTTGGCTCAGAAATGGAGGATATAATTGCCCAGTACTGTGCTAATTAATGTTTTCTGGGAGTTTTGCTAGTCCCTTGCAGCTTCACACTTTGACAGCAGCTTGGAGGGGGCTGTGAGGGCTGGCATGTGTTTTCGTCCTTCAAGGACAGTCTTGTGCCTGCTGTGGGGTAGGAGCAGAGCCTAGACCTAGAGCTGGCTGGGGCTGCCACTCTCTGCTATCCTGCTGGGTGCTGGAAGCTTCCCCTGTGCTGTAAGGTGCTGGTGGCAGCAGCCTGGCTGGATATCTGGGTGCTTCCTGAGAGCTAAATCCTTGGGTGATGCTTGGCAGGGCTGTCCCCTGGACTGCCCCAACCAGAAGATGCTGCAGGTGGGCTCTTGCATCAGAGATGCATCAGAGGGGCTGGCAGGGAACAAGCAATGAGGTCACCAGATAAAAATAAGGTCAAGCACAGTGTTTGCAGGGAAGGATCCTCCTAAGGTGGCAGGAGCTGATCAGGGGACTGGGGTTGGATGTTGGCCAGTCCCAACACCAGACAGCTTTCCCACATGGACTGAACCCTGAGTTCCCTGGCTGCGTCGACCTGGCGCTGTGTCATGGACAGGTGACAGGTGGGATTGCTGCCATCGTTTGCCACAAGACTGAGCACTGGCAGCTGGGAGTTCCCAGTGATCCATGTGTGAGCTGAAGCATCTCCTGAAAGCACCACCGCCATCCACTGTCAAACTGGCACCAACAGGGGCTCTGCCACCGGCTTTGCTGAGCCCCTCCAGGGTTTATCTGCTCTTGCATGAAACCCCATCCCTTATTTCTGAGCTAAACATGCCAAGGGGTCTCTTGCTCTGTGTTTGGGGGTGGTGAAGGTTCTGGTGGAGGAGGCCCAGGGTGGGCATGGCCGGGTTTTGGGGATGAGACACTGTACAGCTGCCAGCTCCCTGCATGAGTTACCAGGATTCGTCTCACTCACTGAGAGGGGGCTCTTTGCATGCTGCAATTACTGTAAATTACAGTCAAATGACTTTGTTGTAAAGTTGAAGGCTTTAAATAGGACAAATCTTGGGGGAGAGGTAATACTTTTTGTTAGGTAGAGAAAACAAATTAGCTTTCAGGTACACAAGCCCTTCTTGACATTATTGTTGCTGTTATTATCCCATATTGGTGCTATTAGAAATGAGGGCAATGCATTAGAGGAGAAGCACGTTATGGAAGTGTTTAGACCTGCTGGTAACTGCTCTCTGCTGACAGGTATTTGCTTAATCATATGTTGGAGTGAAAGCCAGCAGCAAGGACAAGTGGCAGAAGCTAGGGGTCCTGAGCTCTGCCTGGGCTGGCCTTGCCTGGACCTCTTGGAGCCTGACACCTCCCACCAAGAGGGCAGCAAGAACCCTCTGTGAAGGTTGCTCTTGCTGTGGTTTTAAGGACACCCCCAAATCCCCTCTTCTCTACTTCCAGCTTCCAGAACTGTCCTGGCTTTCTTGCAAAGGGTCTTTCAGCTCCTGCCCATGCTGGAGGCAATGCTTCTTGTGGGTATGGATGCAACTGGGCATGAATGCAACTGTCATGTTCCCAGCATCATGTGCTGTCCGGGGCTGGTGGCAGAGCCAGTTTTTCTGCTCTGAAATTGGGACTGGGGAGGAGACCGCAAGACTCAAATACCCAGATCCCTGGTAGCTGCCAGCCAGGCATCCAGGAGGCCACTTGTCTTGTTCAGCTCCAGGTAAGGTGCTTTCTTCTCTCTCTCTCATGTCAGCAAGGGGGTTTGCAGACTCAGATACCGATTTTAAAGCCTGGAGAAGCAGAGTGGGAGGCCAGGGTGAAGCAGAGGGTGCAGCAGGAGCATCCCTTGGGTGGCTCTTGCTTTGTGTGATCTTGGGGATGGCAACCAGGCATCTACCTGAGCCTCGGAGGAAGGGCTTCAGTCCTGTGGGGGGATGGGAGCAGGCACAAGCACCTGAAAGGCCATCAGAGCTGCTGCCTCTAGCAGGGTATGAATGTGCAGGTTTGCTTCCTTAGCCAGAAGTCTGGTCCACAAGCATCTCACGCTTTGCTTGGCCATGGAGGGTGGTTGCAGCTTGTCAGTGGGGATCATAGAGTTGGGTTTTGCAGGTTTGTCTGCCCAGGATTTAGGGATCCAGCTCAGCTGGGAGAGGAAAACCTGGCTGCCCAAAGTGTGTGGCCAAGGCTCCAAAGGAACTGGCAAAACTGGATCTGCTGCTCTGGGATGGGAAAAAGCTGGCAGTGTCACCTGAGCCACCACCCACAAAGGGGGGGAGGGCATTGCTGAGTGGCACCCCTGGATGGGAGCATGGCAGAACCCCAAGGCTGGAGAGACCACCTTGGAAATCAGCTGTGTTGGCCCCAGAAACAAGAGTTACCAGCATGGTGGGGAATTAAAGGGTGTAAGACCCCATGGTGGTGTTTCTTAGCATGTACTGGGGCAGCGCTATCCCTTCCCAGCCCTGGCTGCTGGGCTTTGGTCTGGATGTCCATCTCCTAACACAAAGCTTGGTGTCCATCTCTAGGTACTCTGTGTACCTTGTGCTCTCCCCATCTGCTCACTCCCTGGCAGTGAAGGCACAAAGTGAGGGCATTCCCCCCTGGATTTGGGGCTGGGTACACAGTCAGAGCTGCAGAGCAGCTTTGGTGTGCAGGACCCGGGGTTGGGACATAAAGCTGCACCTTCCCAGGAGCTGCTTTTTCTTTTGTTAACATTTGATTATTTTTAATGATTTCAGATTAAAATGTCATTATTTTCAATTAGTAGTTGCACTTCTTAATTACAGAGATGAATTAGATTACTGTTCATTATTAATTAGATTTTAACTTTGCACTGATTACACCTTTTATCAGCCACTTCCCTCACTCCTGCCCTCCCTGTCCAACCTGACTCTCCCCAGTGCTGCACCAAACCCGCTGCTTCCTGCAGCCCTGCAGCATCCTGGGGATTTTAAAACCTGTTATCAATGTTATCGGCTCAGAGGCTGTGACTGGCTCTTTTAAAATCCCAAATCCCAACCAGATAATATAATTTTGTGGCCATAAAAACACTAAAACGTCCTGCCTTCCACCATCAGTGGCTGGAAGAGAAACTGTTTTCTACTTACATGTGGTGTCAGGGGAATGACCTGCTCTTCCCTGAAGGAAGGGACTGGATTCCTCACCCCTGCTGCCTTCCCTCTGCCCCTATTTCATGGACTTTGTTTAGTCCTGCTTTTTTTTTTTTAAAAAAGCAAGCCATCATATTTTTTTTCTTTTCATCTGTCACCTTTCAGGCAGCTTATCAATGCTCAGAGTTTTCTTGCTGTTGCTCTTGTCTTCTCCTCTGCTTGCTGCTGCCTCCACCTCCCTACCATCACCCTGTCCCTGGGAAAAGTCCCCTTTCTGCCAGAGATTCCTGGGAATCCCAAAGCCTGCTCTCTACTGTTCCACCCTCATTTAATTTTAAATATTTCTGTAATTTGCACCTGCTCACGAGGGGTTTAAGGCATCTTCCTGCACATTTGTTCTGAGATTTCTCTGCCTGGCTCTGTCACTCTTCCCTTGTTGATTCCCAGGTGGGGGGCTGTGGGAGCTGCCTGCATGGGTGCAAGATCTGCTCCTGGTTACCTGGAGGCCACAGACTACTTCACCTCTTTCTCTGCTGTTTTGGGTGCTGGAAGGGCACAGGGCCTCTTCTTCCATGGAGGAAAACAGAATGGTGGGGTCCAGGAGGTGTTTTCATCCCTGAAAAGCTCACCTTACTCCATCCTCCAGTTGTTCCTGCAGGTTCTCTCTGCTGTAGGTGTGACAGTCTCGAGTCCCAGAGCCCTTTGGTTGTGGTGAAATGTCGACAATCCTGAAATGTGAGTGTTTGCTGTAAACCAGGGGCAGGATGGGCATGTGCCACCCTGTCCCTTTGGGTTTGTTTGTGCTGGATGCTGCATGCTGGCAACAAACCTGTCTCTGTGCCCTATCATAGGGTTTGGACGGGAAGATAAGGAGGGAGAGGAGAAGGACAAGGGCAAGGAAGAAGAGAAGCAAGAAGAGAAGGAAAAGACTGAAGCAGAAAAAGAGAAGGACAAGAGGAATAGGAGAGAGAAGGAGAAAGAGGAAAAGGTAGGGGAATGATGGAGTTTCCTGCAGATCACCTGCTGAAACATTTGCCAGAGGGTTTCCAATTACAAAGATCCCAGCATGGTGCTCAGTGTGAACCCAGCGTATCTCAAACCATCTGCTGCCAGTCACTGTGCTGGAGATCCCCTGGACCCAACTGTGTCACTGTCTGTGTGGTGTCTGTGGGCTACCCAGCACCCCCACTGCCCAGCACATGGCAGGATGGGGCCACACCTCTGGCAGATGGAACTGTGTCACCCACAGCCTAGAAATTACACTGCATCCACTGTGCATTTCCACTGAGAGACCACTCTTTCTTTGATCCCAATACTTAGTTCTCTCTCCTTTTCCCCCTACTTCAACCTAGAGGAGATGCTGCTGTGGACAGTGATGCTGTCTACATTGCACACATCACCAAATCCTTGCTCTTGGCTCTAGAGGTCTCTCTGGGTCCACGAGCACTTGTGGGTCCACAGCAGCACCAGTGGTGCACAGCATGACTCAAGATGCCCACAACACCAGACATCTCTCTGACCTGAGGCTGTAGTGCAAACAGAGTATTCAGGATCCATGGTGATGCTTGTCCTTCTCTCTTTGCCCCTGTAGGGAGATGGGGAAGAAGACAAGAGGAGCAGCAGCATCTCCAACAGCGACTTGGAGGAGGTAACCACATCAATAACTCCTTGCTGGGATCTGGCTGGCCCAAGGGATTTGCACCAGCAAACCCCTGTGTTGGGTGCTGGTTGTGGGTGCTATTAAATACCTGCAGGTACCAGGGGATGGAAAAAAACCCACCCAGCACTCTCCTCACATGGTGTCCCTGTACTTTTTGTTCCTCTCCCAGGACCATGGCAGTGACAAGGACGATAAGGAAGACAAGGATTAGCCTTTCCAAGCTGGAGCCGCAGCGCACACCCTGGGCACATCGAGGAGGTGGGGTGCAAGCAGCAGTGTGTGCTGGAGGGGGGCTTGGCCACTTTTAGCCAAATAAAGGTGTCTGTGGGCTCCAAGGAGAAATGTTATTTATTCATCCAGTCTGCTGCCCACCCAATGCTATTTGTCCCTCCCCATAAACAGCCAAGGGAAGGCAATAGTCAGGGACCTGAGAACTGGGTGAACACAGGTTTTGTTCCAGACCATGGAAGAGTCTGGAGAGAAATCCAAGGGCTCTGGCTGCCACAGTCCTCCAAAATCAAGTAGTATTGACATCCTCTGTGTCCCCTCCATCCCACTTGCTATGGGATGGAGCAGCCCGAGTGTAGACAAATGCCTGGGGCTGTGCTGAGCTGTGACAGCTGCCTGTGATTCCAAATTTATCAAAAAAAAGCCCAAATCCCTACGAAAAACGGTTACGGGGAGGGGAAGAAATCCAACAAACACCCCGCTTCTGCATCGCTGCCCCTCCGCACCCCGCCTGGGGCCGGACCCGAGCGCAACTCCGGGGATAAAGAAACAAATGGGAAACACCGGGAAAAATGAGCTGGCACCGCCATCTGCCGGGGACGGACCGTGTGGCAGCGGGTCCCCCCGGTTTCATAACCGCTCGGTTGTTTCGTAAGGCCGGGGGCAGGGAGCGCACCGGCACCGGGGACCGTGCGGGGCCGCGCCGCGTCCCGCCCTGCAGCGCGAAGGGCCCTCGGATGATGATGAGGATGATGATGAGGAGGAGGTTGTGCCCTTAGGAGCGGTGCCAGCACCCCGACCCACCGCTGCCAGTGTTAGCCAAGCCCAGAAGTCTCACTCGCCATCGATAGAAACTTCAGACCTGAGCGCACCCTCTCTCCCTGCTGTGTTGGTGCCGCGATTTGTTTTCCCTATTTAGTCTATTTTTAAGGGTGTTTTCCCGAGTAATGCGGATTTCGGACAAGCTCGAGTTTTAAGAGTCGACACCGTGGAGGGTTTTACTTGAAACCACAGAATATGGCTTTGGATGTGGTTTTCATGGAACAAATACAGCCGGCTCTTGTATAATCACAACAAACAGCAGGAAAGATGCTGAGGAATGTTGTTGTAATGACCCAGCACAAAGATTAAAGTGAAAACACGAAGACGGGAAAGACAACCAACCCCAAAAGCTAAACTGGGTTTCAATGTGCTGATTTGGTTTCAGTAGGGAAAAGCTGAGTTTAAGTAAGTGCCTTATTGCTGTGTGAGCAAGGGCGCCTTAACGTAAAATAAGCCTGTGTGGGTTTGGTTTACTTATTTTACTTTCCCCTCTGTGCAAGTAGGCAGGACCCTTGCTCAAGACACAGCCTACTTCCAACTAGTATGTGGAGTTGCAGCATGTTATAGTCCCCTCAGGCCACACTGGGGGAATGGAGGGTTCCCATCATGCTCTTGCCGGATGGGAATCTCTTGGAATAAATTCTCTGTCTCAACACAACAAGAGGAGGTCATACCTTTGCTTTTTAAGTCATAGGGTAGAAAGTTTTCAAGCATTCTGTGCCAGACACTATTTTCTGAGATCAAACATACCTGTAGATGCTCCATTGGAGCTAGAAGCTGTTGCATCTCACTGGAGTGAGATTTTGATTTACAGCTGATGGCAGGTACCTCACTTAACAAGCAAAGAGCCCTAATTATTTCCTCTGAACCTTGTGTCCCAGCTCCCAAAAGGGGTGAAGCTTTCAACATGTCCTCACAGCACTCAAATCCTGCACTTTCATGTCCTTGGAGCCAGCACGGGTACACCCTGCGCTGCTGGGTGATGGTGAGCACTGAGCCAGGCAAAGTTTTACTGTTTGCTGTTTGTGTTTTATGGTCCCTGCTTCAGGCCACTACACTAAGCTCTGTGCAAATATAACATGTGCAGCCAGATCCCTGTGGCACAAGAGCAAAATGCAAAACACACCCAGGGACTGGCTGTGTGAATGAACATCCAGCTTCTCCTCCAGCAGCCTAGAGGTTCTCCGTCCTGCCTTTGGCACTTTGCCCTGCACGTAGCTCACTCTCCTCTGCACCCATGCACTGCCTTGATTTGAACTGGTCAAGTTTCCCCAGAAGGTTGTGGGGGTGAAAACCATTTCAAATTATCTGGTGTCCCTAAGACCTCATTGCATCTCCAGCCCTGGCTTGAAGTCAAGCGATGTAAATGGGCTTTAGCACAGGCATGCACACCAGCCACGTGGATCAGGACTCTGCAAAGCGTGGAGGAGGCAAAAACAGGTAGAACATTTGGCTTTTGGGGATGCTGAGGACCCTGAGCCACATGGGGACAGTGGCTGTCCTGTGGGACGTGTCCTCCAGCATGACCCCGGTGTGCCAAGATGGGTGCTTGTGTAGAGATGTGACAGCCAGCAGCTTCCTCAACCTCAGCCCAAAGTCTGACATGTTTAACTTTCTCACTTGCTTGAAGCATTTACAAGGTTCAGCTTGGGTCTCCTTGGGGCTGATGTACCTTCAGCCACCTGGGAGAGGAGCATGGATGGAGCCACGCTGAATGTCCATCTTGTCATGCTCTCTGAGGGGTGGAGTAGGAAAAGAGCAGTGAGAGAAACTGGCAGCTGTGGAGTTACTTAAGCAAGTCTTGTTTACACACATTTACTCCTCTTTATATAATGACCTTGTCTGGTCCTCAGGGAGCAGGAGGGGTTGTGCTGCCCCTGCTCAGAGCATCTGGAGGTATCTGCAGGGACCCCACACGGCCACATAGTCATCAGGAACCTCATAGCAGCAGAGACGCTGAGAGAGCTCAGGCATGGTGAAAGAACTGATTTAGGTATCATTTCATTCAGAGATGCCCCCAAATGGAGGCATTATCCATAAGTGCCATCAATTTCAGAACAGGAAGGTTGGACTTTTATTTTGCAATACATTTTTTCATCATGCATCGAAGGGCTGTGTTCAGTAAACCCTGGTGTTTTATTTTATAAAGTGTCCTATTAGGGAAAAAAGCCTGTCTAAGGTAGAGATCAAAAAGAAATTTTTTCCTCTGTTCTCAAGTGATCTTCTTCATAGAAAAAATCAAGTCGCTTTTTCATTCCACTTAAAAAAATGGAAATTGTTTGAAATACTTTCCCAGAAAAGCTGATTCCTGCAGCCCTGCTTATGATCTACTAAACTCTGCAGAGTGCCAGGCAGAGGTTTCCTATGAAATGACTCTTCTATATTTGTGCTGAATAACAAGAGAAGCAAAACCCAAACAGAGCTCGAGCCTTGCAAGTGAAGGGTGTTTTGGAAGGTCACATCCCTGCTCCTGCTGCCTGCAGAGCGCTCACAGCCACTCTGGGCTGCTCCCTCTGCAACGTGCTTCCTCATTCTGGAAATTAAGACTTTTTGCTATGTTAATTAGCAGCTAAAAGCTACAGCAGGGCTTTATGCACTGAGATTGGGATTCATTTTCATTACAATTACTCTAAGGATACACAGCTTTCACAGCACCCTTCTCTCCCATCTTTCAAAAGAGCAGAGCGTGCTCTTCAGTCCCCAAACCTCGCTGTAATACATTCCTAAAACCCACACAGAAACGGTGCCGGGCTTCTTGCGAAGGAAAACCTGCAATTTGCTCCAGCAGATGCATCAGGACAGATTTCTGGGTGACAGATCTCCTGCTGAGTACTAATAACCTGACCTCTTTAAAAGCCGTGACGTCTGTGCGTTATGAAAGGGTGTGCTGGTGACAGGGCAATGACTCACTTACCCAAACACAATTCACCTGCCGACCAAAGTGCAGTGAGAGGTGGAGGCAAAACAACCCATGAAAGAAAAAAAGCACAGCCAGAAATACTCCTCTTCTCCCTGAGCAGAAATCTCTGCCCAGCTGCTGCTGCAGCCAGCCAGGCTAGGAGCCCACAAGCAGCTATTTATAATTGTGGTGGAGACACAACCTTGTTCATCTGCACCTGAAACCCAGCCCAGTGTCTGTGTTGAGGGCTTCACAGCGACCAGCTGTGGGCAAGCCCCTCAGATTCCAGCTAAAACCCATGTCTGACCATGGAGGAGAAAGAAGCACATTGAAAACTCAGCGGGCAGTCTTGCAGCCCCCCTGCATTGCTCCCTGAGTTTTCAAAGTGCTTTGTTCTCCTCCATGGTCAGACATGGGTCTTAGTTGGAATTTGAACTATGCTTTGCAAGAGCTCTTTTGTCCTCGCAAAAAAGGCCATTGAATTATTAGGCTGGTGGCAGTAGAGATGCTGGAGCTGAAGAAATAAAGACCAGGGCAGAGGATGTGGAAGTTACATACAAAGCTCATCTGGAAAAACATCTGTACAGGAGTCAACACCAAGAGCAGAGAGAGGGAAGGAGTGTTGAGCACTCACCTGGCAGCTCTTGGCTGCTGGGAAGGAGTATTTATGCAAGGAGGAGGGGATGCTGCAGGACCTCACAGCTTGCCCATGCTCCTTCTTCACCATCACACTGGGATGCCCCAGACAACCCCACTGACACCAGCACAATTGGTCCCAGTCAGTGCCCTGGTGAAGGGGAACCAGGCTCCTCTACCAGTTAGCACCCTCCTGTCACCCATTAAGGCACTGGATGAGTGGGTCAAGCTAGACCTGACCTGACCAGGGCAGGATGAGGCATCACTGCAGACCAGTCTCTGCCACTTGCAGCCTCCTTCAGCAAGTGTAAAGGCAGCACTGGCTGGGTCCCCGCCAGCTCTGCTGGCACCTTCGTCAGGTGGGTGGGAGCAAAACAGGAAAAGTGAAAAATGGAAGAAATGAGGGAGGCGGCACGTACTTGCTTCATGCTGGGGCAAGGAGCCAAGGCCACACAGGCTGTGAATGAGCGGGGCAGAGCAGCCTGGTGAGTCCTCAAGCCGTGATGATGGGCCACCATAGTGTCACCCTTGGCCATACACCCCAGGTCAGGCAGACGGACACATGGCAGCCTGTGAAGCTGGTAAGTTTTGTCAGACCCTGTAGTAGTGACTGGTTATAAATCATCTCTCCACATTCAGAAGATGAAGTAGGTGATGGAACCTCTAGTCTGTCCCACTAGGATGCAGTTCTGTGGGGACACCAAGTCCCTTGGAAGTGGTGGAACTTGCTGTAATGTAAATGTGGAATCGTGTCCTTGGAGAGTGGGTTCCTCATGGCTTTTCCTCCTCTAATCACTTGGATAGGTTATGCTATTCATGCCCTTATGTACCCTAGAATTAGATGGTGCTAAATGAGCCATGCTGACTTTGGGCCCCACCATGGGATCTCCTATGGATGGAGGATCCTCAGCTGCTCTTGAAACACCAATGAAACAATTGCAATGCATGAAGGTGTGCTGATAGCACCCTGCACTGCAGACCATGGTCTTGTTGCTCAACCTTGGGCTTCCCCCTGGATAACTGGGACAAATCTGACCTTGCCTGTAGCTTATTCCCTTTTCAGGAGTATGTGGCTTTTACATGACCGCCCATGGAAAAGGACATCTCCACTTATGTTCCATGGGCCTTGCTTCCAAGACTGAGTAATAATGTTCTGCCAACCTCTTTGCCAAGATGTTTGGCCCAAGAGAGTAAAATGAGCCAGATATGGATCTGGGCTCTCCCTCTGTGACTCTTCAGTTTCCAGGAGTTCAGGCATGAGCCCAGTTACATGAGCAATGAGATAACGTTACATCGCAGCTCTGTGTCCTGCCAATCCATGTGATAGTCAACACATTTCTCTAGGAATGATGATGCCTCAGGCAAAGCCTGAATGACTCAGAAGGGAAAATATTAAAGTTTTCTTTAAAGGAAAATGTTGAAGTTTTAATTCCCCAACCCTGCTTACATCTGATCCTCCTTACTGAGAGTTAGGGCCTCTCTGAGCTCTCAAGCAGCAGTTTCAGGACCCAGGAACAATACCGTGTAATTTAGATGATTGCTCTCTGCCCAGCTCCTAGTCAGCACGGTGCAGACCTCGAATACCAAACATCAAGGAGCAGTGTGGCAATTTGCTTGCCTCTGCCAGAGAGAAAACCAGGCCTGGAGCAGCTCCCCTTGTTGCATACAGGGACCTGGAAGAAAAGGCTCTTGGGGTAACTGATGGGCTGTGACAATAGACAATGAGTCCCCCACACCGCTTGCTTCCACTGCCTTTTGCTTCACTCACCAGGACTGCCTCTGAACCACCTATGGCAAATGGAGAATAACATTCTGGATCTAGAAAGATTAGGATGCAAAGAAAGCAAAAATTCCAGGGACCTGATGTGTTTGTTGACAGGCTGGGAGGGGTATGATGCAAATAACTCCCAGCATGTTATTTGCACGTACTGAGGTGTAAAAATAGTCTTTAAGACCAACTCTCAAGGCTTTTGGACAAGCCAGGATCCAGGCACAGCTCTGCTGAAGGGGTGGGCAGGAGCCTGCACGGATGCTGAGGCAGGAATTTGGCCCTGGCTGTTTGCTTGATCATCCAGGCAGAAAAACAAACCTGGGGCCTGATCCTGTGCGGGGTACTGATGTGGCTCCTACACATCTGTGCCACATCAGTCCTGCATATCCCTTGCTGATTGAAAGGCTCCTCATCCTCCTCCTCCACCGACCGGAATGTCGACTTTCCTCCTTCCCTTGCTTTTGAAACTGGGAAACTGGTTTTACCTCTGTGCAACAGGACTTTCAGGTCTAATGGCAACAGCTCTGTCTGTGAAGGAGGAGGCTGGTGGGCTGCCTGTAAAAGGGTCATGACATGTGTGCAGCATGTTCCTGTTTAACAAGTGCTTATGGTGCCTTTGAAGACACTCCAGGGAGCACCCAGGTCTCTTCCCTCTGCACAAAAAAAAAAAGGCACCACTGGATAGGTGCTGTCACCCCTGAGCCACTCCTGAACGTGTCAAAATCAACTATCAACGTTTGTGACAAATATTTATGCAGTAAACATGAGCAAACACAGCCGGGGTGAAACCCCCCATCCTCGTGTCACCCTGCCAGCAATCCGGAGGCTGAACTCACCGAGGCACAAGCGGCGTGTGGCTGGCGGCCAGCGAGGAGCTGGTTTCCCCTGCAGCAACACCTGCAACTCCTCACCCAGCACTGATCCTGGGCTGTTTCCCACCTCTAAAGAGAAATGAAAAAATAATTATAAAATAAATCCTATTGTGCTCTGCAAACAGTTCCTAAACACAGTGTGATCTGGGTTATGCAAATCATAAAGTCCTCATCTGGCCAGCAGAATGGTTAGCATTAGGCATTTAAAGCTTTTATTTTTTAATTTTTTTGTAGTTATGTACTGAGTCAGCACAAACACACCAGTGACAAACTAAAGTGTTTGGAGTTCAGAACCAGCTCAGCTCTGGATGGGATGAAAAAACCCAAATTGTTCTTGTGCTGGTGCTAATGAAGCCTGGTTTCCAATGGATTTGTGTGTTGTGGCTGATTGGTTTTTAACTGCATTATGCAAAGGCAGCAGCATGTCCTCGCTGCTTACAAGGTGCTTGGAGAGCCCACACACGTGAGAATGGTTGTGGAGTGAATCAGGAGGTGAGGACAAGAAGGAGGCAGGTCCCAGTGAACAGCACTGTGTCTCCCAGAGGAGCTGGCTGGAATGATGAAAGACGCTCCTCATCTCACCTGATGCCAAGTGCCTGTGGTGGAGGGCTGCTGCTCCCAAGCTGAGCTGCACAGACAGGTTATGGGAGCCCTCTTCAAGCACATTGCTGCAAATTCTGCCATGGTAGCTAAAATCACCTTCATGTCACAGTTCAGGAGCCAAGAATGTGTCATTGAGGGGCAACTCGGAGGTAAGACTGGAGAGGACAATCTTTTGAAGTAGCTATCTTTTGTTTTAGTTAATAGTTAGGTTTTGGAGGAAAAACTAGCCATGTCTAGAACTAAATAATGAGATGTGAGTGCCTGGTGTGAATGCACCTTGACCACACCAGAAATGCCTATGGGACAATCGTGGGTGGATGGGATGTGTCAGGTCCCTCTGGGAGGGCAACCAAAGACTGATCCTGTGGATGGGAAACATGGAAAACTTCCCCCATGGGGCAGAGACTCTGACAGCCCTGCAATACTTCTGGGGCAACTGCTGTCCCCAACGCCTTGCTCAGGAGATGTTTGTGGTTGTGCTTCCAAAAGGGGCCGGGATTTCTCCAGCCTGAAGGGATCACCTAAAAAGATAATGGGGCAAGGAGCAAGGAGCAAAACCTTCCAAACCCACATAAAATACTGAATTGTTGAGCTTTTAAAACTACCCATGAAATGTAATCACAGTAGATTTTGAAACAAAACCTGCTCCACAGCCCAAACCTCTGCCAGCCACTCCCTAGTGGGACATGGGTTTCACCAGCACTCACATCCTACTGGTGATCTCCCTCCCTGAGCATCCCCTCCAGTTTGTGCATGGGTTTGAGGACACACAAAAGAGCCCTCGGGGAATGTGCCTCATCCTTATATAATGTCTGATCTACTAAGCTCCTCAGCTGCCAGATTTCAGCTGTTTTTCCCAACACCTGCTATGCAAGAGCTGCTGCTCTGTTGTTGTATGGCTCTGTGGTGTGGACATGCATCTCCCTTGGGACAGAGAGCCCATCCTGGGGGTCTGAGTAGGAAGTGAACTGTCTCCATACAGGGTCTGAACTTGTTCAATTCTGTCTAAGTAGAGCATCTGAAGGAGATGCGGTTTCCAGTCTATCTACACTGGAAGGACGTCCCTTTCACCCAGATCATCCTGCCATGATGGATCTGCACGGTGGGGGGTGCAAGGGGGCACTCAGTGTGCCAGCCCCAGCTACTCTGGAGCACCGCAGCAGCCTGCACCCCCGTCCCCCTCCAAAGAGCCTCACCTAGCTCAGGCATCCTGCACCCCAGGCTGCTCCCGAGCACCCCAGGTGTCCTGTGCCCCAGCCGCTCTGGAGCATCCCACCCTCCTGTCCCCATACAGGAGTGCCCTGTCCCCCCCACGCCTTGTGCCCCTGCTCTGCTCCCAGCACCCCAAATACCCCAGGCAGTCTGCACCGCGGGCTGGCTCCAGGGTGCACCTTGGTCCTGCTTCAGGGTGTCCCAGATTCCCCTGGCGACCCCCGCACGGCTTCACACTCGAGTGCCTCGACTTCTGCCCAGCACCCCGCTCGCTCCGGACC
>VXBZ01001605.1:636010-690525 GCA_013399135.1 Heliornis fulica | reverse complement strand
TGCCATGAGCCGCGGTCCCCCAAACCCGTCGTCCCCACCCCGGGGGGACAGCCTCACCCGGCAGCCTCTCCGTCCCGGGAGTGGGGGGTTGGATATGTTGCGCTGCCCCTCCTGCCTCCTGCTCCTCTGGGAACCGGTGACCGTGTCCTGCGGTCACTCTTTCTGCAAGCCGTGCCTCGGGGGGACCGTGCCCTCCCGCTGCCCCGTGTGCCAGGAGAGGCTGAAGCTGCTGGGCGTCGGGGCGGCGAGGTGCAACGTGGTGCTCTGCGGCCTCCTGGAGAAGTGTGTGGAGATGGAGAGCCGGCTGGCCTGGCTGGCCGACCGTGTCCGGGACCGCCTCACGTGTGGGGACGTGCAGGAGGCGCTGAGGATGGCTCAGAAAGGGGTCGATCTGGGTAAGCACCACCGGGCCGAGGAGCTGGCGGGGTGGGTTGTGGGGTGCCCATGCTGGGTGCCAGGGGCCAGCCCTACAGCTGAGATGAGGGTGTGCAGGCTGTTGGAGCAGGTGGGTACTGGTGTGGGTTGCTTTGTCCCAGCACCACAGTGCCCTCTGAGCCCACATGGCGCCGGACTGGGAGACCTGAGAAGCTGGAAGTGTTGGAAAAGCAGGGTTTGCAGGGTGGGGAGGGGGGAAATGGCGCGCTGGGCTTTTCTCCCATGTCCACTAGTGTCCTTGGGTGATGGGAGTGGGTGGGCGGCTTGGCAAGCTTGCTGCTCACCCTGGCTGCAAGGGCCATGGTCAAGGCAGGGTGCACAGCCTGCATCCCATCAGCCACATGCTTCTCACGTTAGCGAGCTGCTGGGGATGAAAGGAGCACAAATGGCTTCTTGCATCTTGCCACTTGGCAATGTCTCAGGGTCAGAGGAAGAGCTATACCCGGGGGGTGGCCATTACATAAAATGGCTGGGACCCTTCCAGTCTGGAACTGACATCCTCACCCCCAGAGCCTGGCGAGGATGCAGCCTTGCCAGAGCAACTCTGCCAGCCCTATGGTGCAGGGCAGGGTGTCAAGTGTCCCCATGCCCCCTTCCCTACCCCCTGCGATCCCCTTCTTGCAGGCATCTCTGGTGAGGCATTTGCCTGCAAGGTCAGGATCGAGCCCAGGGTGTTGATCTGGTTTAATGTGTGGCTGTAAGTGGATTTCTTGGAGAGTAATGCTTAAATAAAAGGGGTTATACAATGTGCCGAGCAGGGGGTTGGGGCAGCGGAGGCAGAAGGTCCTTTCTCCACCGGCGTTTCTATGACAGCAGTCAGCTTTCCTCCCGCAGCGCAGACACTCATTCATCACCCGCTTCGAGACAAGTGCCAGCGGTTCAGGGTATGCCTGGAACCGAGAGGCTGAGGGGGCTGGCCCATCCTGGGCTTGGCAGTGGAAAGCAGGTCTCTTTATGCAACCCCGAGGTGTCCATCTCATACGCTGTGTGCCCGTCCTGCAACGCGAGCACACGTGCGCGGTTCTCTAGTAATGTTTTCCTTATTTCTAGGCTTTTGTCTGCCTGGGTGTACAATTACATTTTTAAAAAGCCTCCATGTGTATCAAGAGGAAACGCTGCAAGCCTTGTCCTCGATCTTCCCTGACTGCTCTGTTCCCCGAAAGATGGGGGAAATCTGGCTTAGGGCAATGAGGAAATTGCAGTCACAGCCGCAGCTCCCATAAAAACTTGCACTTGCTGCTCCTGCTCGGGCTCAGGCATGTGGGTGGTGCTCTTGGGATGCATTTTCCATCTCCTGCAGACTACACAACTTCTTACAGGTTTCCTTTTGCTTTTAAACAGAACCACTGATGTATGTTTGACCCACGAAGATGGTTCAGCATCGCGTTGCAAGCCAGTTTGTGGTGTCCCGCTCAGCCCAGCCCGCTGAGCAGCTCTCTTTGCTTGGGAAAAAACTCGTCAACTTTTTATCCTCTGTTTTTCTGAGTGACTGAAAAAAAATGCACTGTAATGTGTAACACAGGAGGCCTCCCGACATGCTGGGAGGCTGGGGAGTGCTATCAGTCACTCATCAGCTGCCAGAGCTGCCAGCTGGCTTACGTCCCTAATGTCTAATGATATCATAGATCAAAAATAGCTGCAGCAGAAGAGAAATGCAGAGTTCATAGCTCCATTTTACACATCTTGTTTTCACTAAATCAGTTGCTTTATTGCTAGGCTGTGCAAATGTTCCAGTGGGTTTACCTGCATGGAAAATAAGCCTCTAGACTTTGTACCTATTTGTTCCTCTCTACCTTTTCATTAGGGCCTGGAATACTTTGTCCCTGGATTTGTGTTTGTGGAACAGGGTGCTGTGCAGTAACTTCCCACGTTTCTTGACTTGAGACCTTGGATCATGGCTAACATTATGAATGAAACTATGCTCCAAGGGATCAGGTGTTGCTCTGCTGCACATCTCAGCAGGGCCAGTGCAACCTTGGTGCCAAAGGAGCTGGGTTGGGCTCTCTGCACCCTCTGGATTGTGGTGGCACCTTGAGCCCCAGGCAGAGAGCAAGGTCTCCCTGTGCTGTGTGCTGAGGATGGGGGCAAAAGGAGGTGATAGCCATAGCAGAGCTTCCTCCACCATGGCAAGACACAGGGTGTGCACAGATTGGTGGGTGCCTGGGCATGGTGACAGCAAAAGCAGGCAGGGGTGTGGGCAGTGCCAGCTTCCTGCACCCTGCTGTCACAGGGCCATTGGTCTGGACCTGCAGTTTACTGGCAGAGCTGCATCAGCACCGTGTTTGAACCAGAACTGGGAGCAAGGATGTCCCCTGGTGACTGTCTGGCTGCTGCTTGCCCTGGTAGGAGCTGCTGGTCCTTGAGCAAGGCATTGCTGCTACCCCCCTTTGCCACAGTAAATGCAGTGCCAGTGCCTGTAAACAGTGCCAAATTTAGGATGCAGTTTTGGCTTTGGAGCCAGCATCTTGCTGATGATGGTTGGCACTAGGGGTGGGACAGAGTCCTGTTGACTTGGCTGGAAAATCAGCAGTGCAGTGGATGTAGGTCACCCCGGCAGCAAGCTGTGATATAACGGGGTGCGTCTGGGAGTCCTCTGTAGTTCAAACCCACAAACATAACCACACCTGGTTACTCCATGAACTGCACTGTCTGCACTTTCAGGGTGATGCTCGTCATACTCCCTGGTCCCCCACCCTGATTCCCCTGCAGACACTGCTGGTAGAAGGGAACGTGTTCAGGGGGTTTCCCTGAGGTAGGGGAGAAGAGAGTCTCACTGCCTGTTATTTAGAAGCAGGCAGGAGTGTGTGGGGCACCCAGCACGGTGATGCTTGGGGTATTGCAGCCAGCAACATCTGTGGGAGCTGTGCCTCCCCACCACTGAGATCCCATCAGTGACATCTTGCTGATAAGGAATTGGAAGCTCAGTTTGGGAAAAATCAGCCTTTTCTCATACCTGGAAACCCCAACTCGAGTGGCAGAGGCAGATCCTTGCATCCCCCCTGGTTTCTTTCTATTCTGGGGGTGCCATGGCAGCCAGGTGGGTCTGGGAAGTTCACTGGTGTTTTGGGGTCACAGGTCTGTGCAGCTGCAATCTTGTTTGGCAACATGTTATTGTGGCTCTGCTGGGTGCTTCACATCACTGAGCCTGCCACAACAGCCTCTGTAGGGACTGTGTGTATAGCACAGCCCTTTTCTGCATCCTGGAAGGATGGATGGCAGCCCAGATCCCAGCATGGCCGTGTCCCAAAGCAGTGGTGGGTCCCCTCTGAAAAGCAAAGGGAAGAGCCTCAATAAAACCAGGGATTTAAAGAAAATAGCTTCCTTGCCCAGACTTATGAGGGCAGCAATGCCTGCCACTGCTGGGGGCACTTTGTGGCTGCCCCCAGCCTCAGTCTGCATCACCACACACAACTCATCACCCAAGCCATGATGTTTCTCTTTCCAGCCCCAGATGCCAGTGGCCCGCGGCTGTGCCGGGCAGAGGTGTTTGTGGCGCTGGGGCAGCACCCACGGGCACTGGAGGACCTGGATGCTGTGTGCAGGGCTGAGCCTGGAGAGCATGAGGTGAGTGGAGGGGAGGTCCTATCAGCTGGTGGTGCTTGGAGACAAATTCTACTGTGTGGGAATAGATTCCCCCTTTCCTGAGTTTTCCTGGGCATTGGGTTCATCCTGCTCAGAAACACACTCGCCAGATCCCATGGAACCCAGGCTGCACACACGGTGTTGCACTAATGGGAGAGGCCCAGTGATGGACCCATGCAGGTGTGAGGGCACATACCTGTGCTGGTCTGCAGGATCACAGCTGGGGACTCAGGGAACTGGTGGCCAGAGGCTGAGCTGGCCTGGGAGTTTGCTTGCTGATTTATGAAGCACTCACTGGGAATAGTTTTTCACCTCCACAGGCAGAAGATGTTGACTCCTTATGTAGGTCTCTGTAGGGTGTGTATGCTTTGCTTTTGCAACTCTTCCAGTTTGGAAGAGTCCTGCCTGATGGGTACCTGGTGGTGGGTGGTGGGTCAAAGGGACCAGCCTGAGCATGGGATCAGGGGCATGTCTGGGTGCTTTGGCCTGAGATGGGAGCAAGCAGGAGGCTGGAGGGAGATTCCCTTGGGGCTCACGTGGGAGCTGAAGGGGCATGTGCTCAGCTGGTCGCTGTCTCATAGTTACCACAGGCTTTTCTGCTCTGCAGGGCTTCTTCAGGAAAGGGAAGGTGCTTCTGGAGATGGGACAGAGAGCTGAAGCCCTGCTGGCGTGGGAGCACTGCCTGACACTCAGTCCCCATTTCCATCCTGCTCAGAGAGAGATGGAGAAGGTATGTGTACCATGGAGGAGTCCTGTGTCCTTGGATCACATACTTGTGTCCATCATAGTTGTGCTGCTTTGGCCAGCAGTGAGATCAAGGGAAGTTGAGTCCTGGTCCAAGACCCTTTCCATCACATTGATTCAGATCCACCCATGAAGATCCACGCTTTCTTAGTCCATATCTTCAAGTCTCAGTTTTATAGGGTACAGATGCTGACATGGCACAAGGTGGCCTTTGGGGCAGTGTCAGTGGCTACCCAAGGCAGAGCAGCCAGCTGAAAGCTGCCACTAGACAGCCAGTGTCTTTTCTGCAGATGATTTCAGGCCAGCACTCACCCATGTACCAAAATCACTGTTGCTAGTGGGGCTTCCAGCAGTGTCTCCAGCATGGTGACTTCATGCCTTGAGGGGACACTTGCTCTCCAGGATAGAAAGGGCAAGGGAGTGTGGGATTGACATTGTACCCCTCACAGATCACTCCCTCCTTGCTCTTTGTGTGTGATGGAGAACACGGCTCCCAGCCCTTAAATACCCATTTGTGGTCACTGCCTCATTCTGCTTTCTTCCTTATGTGCTGCTAAGGCATTTGTTTGATGGAGAGCTCAACCAGAACTGAAATCAGTAACCCTGAGGTGCCCTGCAGTGAGCAGGAGGCTGCTTTGGGGAGAGAGGGAGTCTGGCAGCCCACCCATCTCCCTGATTCTTCCTCCCAGCACCCCTGAGCCCCGCTTTCTCCTTGTAGATCCTCATGGAAGAGGATGCTCCTCAGCCACACATAGGTGCTGTACACCTGGGTGATGGACACCAGGGCTCAGCTGGTCCCCAGATTAATGGAGGGCACCCTGCACTGCCACCACATCCCACACCAGCTCAGGTAAGGGAGCCTGCAGTGGGACTTAGAGTCTGTGATGGGACATCCCAAATTGGGTTTCTCCAATGATGGGAAGGGCAGTGTGATAAGGGGAGGCTGTGCAGGGCTGTAGCTGTGTGCACATGGTTGCTTGCTGGGATGAGAAGCTGCAGGTGGTGCAGAGTGGGAGAGCAAAGACCATCAGAGCTGATGCTGCAGAGACTGGGGAAACAGAGGAGTATTGCTCTGTCTCCAATCCTCTCCCAGTTTTATTCTGCAATACATCTGGTAAGCTTTTAGACTCTCATTGTATTTAAAACACTCAAGTCACACTACATTAAAAAAAAACAACCTCAATTTTAATGTTTATATATATATATATATATATCTCCAAAACCCACATTTGAGAACAGGTCAGATCATCATCAGCTATTAAGGGAAGCTCATCTTTTGCTCTTTGACTTCTGTGCATGAATTTGGCAGGTTTTGAGAGAGGGAAATCAGAGAAGATGGGGTCAGATACACCCAAACAGCAGGTGGTATGTCTGGACAGAGTAAATCCATGAGATGAGCAGGGATTTCTATGGAGGCCATGCTCTCCTGCTGCCCTGCAGATGCAGGATGTTAATAAACACCCCCACACCAAAAAATGGTAGCACTGGGCTCAGTGGGGTGGATGGGGCAAAGTATTCAAGGGGAGGAAAGGTTTTGGGCTTGATTTCTTCTTTGTTCTGTCTAGGGCCAGGAGGGAGAACCAGCGGATGGCAGAGGGGACACTGGGTCTGAGCACGGCCAGGGGACAGCCACCCTTCCCCAGCTGGGGCAACAGCTGGAACTGGAGACTTTGGCAGAGAAGCAGGGCTGGCAGCTGGTGGGTGAGTGTTGTCAGAGGTACCAAAATCTCATCTCCTGCAAAATATTTGTTTAAAATCCATTTTGGCACTGAAAAATTGGTGTTTGCCCGATGTGTCAGCTCAGCAAGCAGAGATCCCAGGGACACCTGATGCAGCAGCTCTAGCCAGCACATTTGCTGCTTCTCATGCTAGTGAGGATCTGCACCAGACCTTTGGGTGTCACCTGATAAAAAGTTCTTGCTGAAGTCAGATGTCACTTATTCACTGTGTGGAGCCAGGGAGAGGCTTCCTGTGGGAAGATCATGGGGTTGAGATCACAACTTGAATTCTCCTGTGAAGGGTGCAGTGTTTCACACATTTCACAAGCATCATCTCCACTGGCATTAATTTGCCATCAGCATCCACCCAGATGGCTTTCATGTATGTGGGTTTTCATAAAGCAGCAATGATGCCTTGTGGCAGGTCCTCAAAGATCTCCATCTGGGAGCTTCTTAAGACACTTCTCCTCCCAGTACCTCAGTTTCCCCGCCCAGCCCTACTTCTTTCCTCTAGCAAGTACCATGAGACCCACAGATGGAAAAGCTATGGATGAACATGGAGGGGTTAATGTGTGTGTGGGGGGTTAGGTCACATTTTCTGGTGGTTTTGTTTTAACCTTCAAAGCACTTTGTGTAACAATTAGCTATGTACACCTCAGAACAAGGTCAGAGGGCAAAGGTTAATGTTCAGTATTGAAATGGAGGGTTGTCTTCTCATCCCTTCTCTCTTGCCACTAGATAACAAAGAGGAAACAGCAGCAGCAAAGTGTACTCAGACGTGCCTCAGGGAGCTGCTGAGCATATCTGACTTGGAGTGTTCCCTCTGCATACGGTGAGTTCTCTGGTGGGAGAGCTTTTAGGATGAAGAATTAGCACCTGTTGGGTTTCATTCCTGGTGTGGATGTTCCTTGACATCTTAACAGCAAACTGTCCTTGGTACTGCTGAAACAGGGCTTCCAGTAGAGATAACAGATAAGGGGAGGGCAGGAGCATGCTTTGACCTGCCAGGCTGTAAGAGCTCAGATCACCCTGTCTTGGGCTGCAGAATCCTTAGATCTGTATTGCATGGGACACTGGAGTGGAGGTGAGATGTTCAGCTGGGCTGAAGACTGAAGGTGGTGGTTGCCCGTTGTAACTGCAGGCTGGAACAAGAAGGTGTTGCCCCAGGGAAATACCATCAGCATCAGGGGTATTACAAAGACCTATTACAGTTCTCATCTTACATCGTTGTGCAAGTCTGGCAGTCTGAGCTCAGACTTCTAATTAAAGGAATAAGCCAGTTAGGAACCTTTACAGTTAATTAACAGGAGTTAGGAGAAAACTTATCCATAACAGCTTTAGTAAAGGGAGTTGCATAGTCATGAGCTGCCAGGGTTTGGAAGACACAGCATGAGATAGGTGTCTGTGGCATTGCATCCATCCAGCATCCCTGTCTTCATTGAAGAAAACTGGTGAGGGCAGCAGATTTCCCTTGAAGTGTCTTGTTCCTGCTAGAAGCAAAATCTCGCTCTCAGCAAAGTGGTTCAAGAAGGATGCAGGTACAAGGCTGGGTTTAGGCAGCAGTTTCACCCATGTCTCTGCCTGACCTGTCCTGATCAACCTCCACAGCTTGGGCCTCTGTGAATGCTTTTGGGGACCTCTCCACCACAGGGCTGAGACTAGCCAGGGTTTCCAAACCAGGATACTGAGCTAGGCCAGGGGCACAACAGCTTTGAGGGTGCCCATCCCTCTGAACAGAGGCTCTGTTAAGTCTCTGGGCTTAGCTGCATTCATTTCCCCACACTGCAGCTCGTTGACTTTTGACCCTTTGCAGGATGTTCTTCGAGCCAGTGACAACACCATGTGGGCACACCTTCTGCAAGGAGTGCCTTGAACGCTGCCTGGACCACCGGCCCAACTGCCCCCTTTGCAAACAGAGCCTGAGAGAGGTGAGGGCATGTGTCCTGTGGGAAGGACCCCAAGGGAGAGATGGGCACCAGCTCTGGCTGTGTGCCCAGGACTGGGGTGGGAAGATGTGATGCTCTTGTGGCAGCAGCTTCCTGGCACAGTGGTATCAGCTCTGTTCACATGGGAATGACCAAACAGTTGATAATTAAGACCAAGAGATTCATTTTCACAAGATGCCACAGTGATTTAATGAGATTGTAAACAGGACTGAGAGACAGAGAGAAAGAAAGGCGAATGCTAATTACTTTTAAAAATGGAAATGGATGGAAAACCTGCTAGCCTGGAGATTTGATTTAATCTTTAATGAAAAGGGATTCAGATGAGACCGTCAGGGAAATTAGGTTGTCATACAAGGCCTGCATCACTGTCAGAGACAAGGCTCCGTGTTGGATGGGCTCTGGGTCTGAGCCATGGCTGGAGGTCTCAGTGGAGCTGACATCCCATCCTGCTAGATGGCTCGACATCCCCTGATAGGTTTTATCCCCGAGTTTCTCTGATCTAAAATTACCCTCATTTCCAATAAGAGTGAACGTGATTCAGAGCCCAGCAGGGTCTCAGGGCTCCCCCCTCTGCTCTTCTCCAACCTATTTTTAGATCTAATTTCTTTTCAGTACCTGAAGGCTGGAAACTACAGCCCCACTGTTCTGCTCCATGACATCATGCTGGCCACTTTCCCTGCACAGCTTGCCGAGCGCCGGGAACTGCACCGGACCGAGATGGAAGAGCTCTCCAAGTAAGCAGGAATCTGCCCTGGTGAGGGGCTCTGAGGGGGTTGTTTCACGCCACACGCCATCGCTCTGCTCTGGGGCTGCTAAAGTGATGTCTGTCCCACTTGTAGGACCATGTTCTAGCAGTTCTGGGGGCATGCCCGATGAGGCACCTGGGGATGAGGGGATACATCTTCAAGAAGCTCTTTTGTGGGCAGAGTCCATCTTTGGGCTGGTGGTGAGCCGATTGATGGATCTGGTGTTGTGCTGCACTGGAGCAGCTCTGCCTGGGGTAAAGAACAGGTCTGGTTTGAGGAGTGGCCGGGGCACACGCCTTTGGGATGGGATTTGCTCTGTGAGGTTTCATAGTGGTCTCTTCTCCCTCAGCCTGACCAAGAACATCCCCATCTTCGTCTGCACGATGTCCTTCCCAGGCATCGCCTGCCCTTTGCACGTCTTTGAGCCTCGCTACCGCCTCATGATCCGGCGGTGCCAAGAGACCGGCACGAGGAGGTTCGGCATGTGTATATACGAGAATGGGAAAAGGTGAGCTCCTGGGCAAGGTGGCTTCTCTCTGCCCCAGATGATTTACCCCTCTCTGCCCCCTCTAAAATCCTGAGTGCTTTGGAGAGAAACAAGGTCCAGTTCCCTATCCCGCTGGACCCTGCTGCTTCAGTCAGCAGGGAGGTGGTGCATTCCCCACACAGCAGAGGGAAATGGCATCTTGCTGCCTCCTGGCATCATGCTGGCCAGGGAAGGAGTGGGTCCAGGGCTGGAGCTGGGCAGAGCCAGTGGTGGATGTTAAACATGGTCTGGGAACAGCTTCTGGCTCAGGATAGCTCCGAGCTGCATGGTTCCCTGGCTGTGTCCTGCTCCTCTGAGTGAGTGCTTTAAGATTAACATATCTCTCATTGTGTGTCCTTAACAAGCTGCAGGACACTGGGATGCATGTGCTTTTCTTTGGTGTGGTGCAGCCATCCTTACATTCTTGGTGGCACCTCCAGATCTCGGGGCCAGGCTCAGTCCCCAAGTACCTTGTTAAATACCTTTATGTCCATGACACATCCACCCTGTTCTCCAGTCCTGACCAAGTGAAATGAGATAAATAACATTTCCTGGGCTTTGGGAGGACATCTGTGCAGTGGATGGTGTCTCTGGGACCACTGGCCATCAAGGCAGTATGAGGGTCTATGTCACTTTGACCTGTGGCAAATCCAAGGGAATGTGGGCAGTGTGCCTGCTGTCCTCTTAGCAGCAAGTAGCTGCTTCAAATCTGTCCCCTTCCAGCCAGCTTGTTCCTGGGCCTTTTCCTCCTTCGGAGGTGGTGCCTTCTGGAGAAGCATCTCTCCCACCACTGGTGTGCCAGCTCAGCCCCTCTTCCCTGTCCCTGTCTCCCTCCAGTTTCGCTGACTATGGGTGCATGCTGGAGATTCGGCAGATCGAGCTGCTGGCGGACGGGAGGTCCCTGGTGGACACGATTGGCAGACAGCGGTTCCGCGTGCTGAGACGTGGACACAGGGATGGCTACCACACTGCTGACATCGAGTACCTGGAGGACAAGAAGGTGAGGGCAGGGCCAGGGCAGAAGCCCCTGCTGCAGTGGGACAGAGCCTCCCCACAGATACCTTCTGTGGTTCTCTCTCCATGCAGGTGGCTGGGGAGGAGCTGCAGGAGCTGCAGTGCCTGCATGAGAGCACCTACCGCTTGGCTCAGCGGTTCTGTGAGCATGGAGACCTTGCCTCCAGGCACATCCTGATGCAGCATGGACCACTGCCAGAGAAGGAAGAGGACATCCAGGTAATGCCTTGAGGGGTGGTCTAAATAGGGTACCACAGAAGCAGTGTTGTTGCCATGCTTCCTGTCCACCTTCCCTGCTCCGTTTCCCTCCAAGATGAACAAAACAAACCCTGTTTTTCACTTCAGTATGAGGGTGGTAGATCACTAGAACAGGTTGCCCAGAGATGTGGTAGAGGGCCCATCCCAGGAGACATTCAAGGTCAGGCTTGGTGGAGCTCTGAGCAACCTGCTCTAGTGAAGATGTCCCTGCTCACTACCAGGGGTTGGACTAGATGGCCTTCAAAGGTCCCTTCCAACCTAACACAGTCTGTGGTTCTGTGATCCTGTTGCATCTCTCACTCAAAGACATGGTAGGGCTTATTTCTTATGATGTTAGACATGTCTTTATGGGTTTAAACTGTTCTTGCAAACTGAGCACCAAGCTTTAAAAGTTTTCCTGAAATCTTTTCATACATGACAACTGAGAAACTGAACTGTCTGGATTTGAAAACACCTGGGAAAAAGAAAAAGCAGCAAATAAGCAGAGAAACAAACCCCACTGTGAGTCTGCAGTTTCCTTTCTCATCATGTTCCTTTGAGATGGTCATAGCTGTCCAGAGCAGAGGTGCTAAGAGGGCAGGACCCATATGGATTGTTAAATTCCTCTGGCAAATCCAGATTCTGGAAGAGGAAAAAATAAAGACCAAAATTTAGTTTTCACTCCTTTATGGAAGTTTTTCCTGTCTGGATCATTACAAATACGTTCTTACTGGTTTGTCCTAAGCTCACATCGTCCTGGCCAGCTGTTGCATCAATGCTGTACTCTGAGTTACAAAGTGACTCATTTTCCTTCAGTTCAGATGCACTTTTCCCTCTTAGTTTGGCTCAGGTTTTAAAAAAGCTGGTTTACAAAAGCACTGCAGAGCTGTTGTGCCTGCCTGGCCTGCCCCTTGCCAACCCTGCTTGGACCAGTGGCGTGATGAGAAGGAAAATGCCCCAAAAGACACCAGCCACGTGGGATTTGGCCTGTGTTTACAAAAATCATTGCCTTAAACAAGGAAGCACACAAGGTATTTCTTGGTCTCTTTAATAGACTTTTCCCCGGTCACATCTGTGTCTGGAGACTCCCTGGGGAATGCTTGTCTGGATGTTAAATTAGTTTATCCAGCAATTTTGATCCTGGACAGACAAAAGGGCTGCTCAGAGGAATGCCTTCACCACAGCTGGCATTGCCCTTCTTCCAAGAGCAAATGTCAGAGCGATGCCACCCTAAGGTCCCGCGCTCACCTGGCAGTCCCTGAAGCGGGCGTCTCTCCCTCTCTCCCCTCCAGGCTTCTGCGGATGGCCCAACGTGGTGCTGGTGGCTCATCTCCATCCTGCCCCTTGACCCATCCTACCAGCTGAACCTCTTCTCCACCACCTCCCTGCGTGCCCGCCTCACCCAGCTGCAGCGCATCCTTGCCGCCCTGCTGCAGCAGCCCCCCGTCGGGCACCCACTGCCCGAGCGCAGCCCCCGGGACCATGTCTGAGCCCCCCCAGCCCCCACCTTCCATGCAGGGGAGACCTCCACCCCCTGGGGTTTCTCTGTATGTTGCTTCATGGTTTTGTGAGTGGTTTGAGCCCCCCTAAAAGTAAAAAAGATGAGCTGGGCACCCTCTGCCTGGCTTGATGGGGCTGCAGCTGCAGCAGCAGCAACACTGTGCCGTCCATACCACCTCCGGGAGCTGCTTGGTGACGTGGCTGTGCCACCAAAGCGGGGACCAGGATGGAAAGCTGGGTTGTGCCTCGGGAACCAATATTAGTTGTTGAGCTGCTTTGGCTCTAAGGAAGATTCTCGTGCTGCCAGGGTCACCTTGGTTTTGGCTCTTTCCTCCTTGGTAGATGGTCCTGCTCTGTGCAGATTTAGAGGCTTGGGAGAGGTGGCACCGGTGGGGCAGAGAGGTCCTGACACCCTCCCCCAGCCTCAGGAGCTGACAGCTCTGCCTCTGCCTACAGCTTTGATTTAATTTCTTTTCAAGTGAGAAGAAAGTTTAAATTAAACAATCTGAAACTCATGGTCCTGCTCCTAACCACCTCCATGGCCTCATGATGAGGAGATGCTGCTCTCCAAACACACCTGGATCCGATGTCCCCTTCTCACTGCTCTGCTGGGTGCTCTGTTGTGTTGGCTGTGCCAGGCTCGCTGGCCATTGTCCCAGGCTGGAGCTGTGCTGGAGGNACTGCTGAACCCTTCCTCAACTGCCAACCCCTTTCCCAACTGCTGAACCCTTCCCCAACTGCCGACCCCTTCCCCAACTGTTGAACCCTTCCCCAACTCCTGAACCCTTCCCCAACTGCTGACCCCTTCCCCAACTGCCGACTCCTTCCCCAACTGTTGAACCCTTCCCCAACTGCCAGCCTCTTCCCCAACTGCCAACCCCTTCACCAACTGCTGACCCATTCCCCAGCTTCTGGCTCCACTGCTGGGAAGTGCCATGGGAAAGGGGAAATATGGCAGCATTGGTGCTTTTCCCCCACCAAAATCTGCTGTTCCTGAGCCGGGCTGGGTTCAGGTTGCAGGGTTGGACCTGGGGGCTGGAAGGAGCTGATGGAATGAGGGAGTTAAGCCTGGTTTTATGAGACTTTCCGCTCCTTGACTAGTGCAATTTCCCAGTGCTCATTGTTTCTTGTGAACTTTCTGCCTCCTCAGGAGAAAAATCAGGATCTGGGCTGAGGCCAGATCCTTGCATTTGGTACCCAGAACAGTTCAGAATCCCTCAAAAGAGCACAGTGTGAAAGCAAAGGGAACTGAACCTCTAGAGAGGTGGGGAGGGGTTAGGACCAGTGAGCCCCATGTCAGGGGAGCAAGCACCCTTGTGCAAGTGCCTGGCTGCTGTGTATCTCTAAACACCGGGAAGTCTGTCCCTCTGGGCAGACTGGGCTTTCCTCCATGGAAGTCCTGAAGGTTTGGGATTTTTGTCTCCCATCCATAATTTTGATGGCTTTGGGTTGAATGTTAGGAGTGATGCCCTAACACTGCTTCCAGAATGTTATCCCTGCTTTTCTCAAAGGCTCTGCACCCCCTCAGGGAGCTCAGTGAGCTGTTGGATGTGATGTGGGAGAGAAAATCAGGCTGGGGCTACAGTGTTCCTTCCTGCATGTGTTGATGGGCTGAGCCTGGGGAAGGGGGCTCTTGACACAGCTCTTGGTCTTTCCCTATCCTTTCTTTCCAGGAAGGAGAGGTCTTGGTCCCTCCTCTCCAGCAAAGTGCCTCCCTGGAGCAACAGTCAGGGGGTTCTGAGGGCTTGCTCCCCAGGGACCAGTGAGCACATGGCACCTGAGGACAGCTCCAAGCTGGATTTGCTCCTCTACCTTTGAGCCATGTCCTCCCCCACTTTGCTGCTGTCTCTGGGGCACCCGGAGTCTCCCAAAGGGGCTATGTCCTCGGGATGTAGGATTGGAGTGGGCAGGGGTAGGTGATAGAGGGACAACTCACAGTCCCAGGGCAGGGGCAGGTGATAGAGGGACAACTCACAGTCCCAGGGCAGGGGCATGCAGGTGGCAGGATGCCACTGATGTTTGGGAAGTGCCTTTACACAGGGTCAATGATCTCACACAGTGACAACTCCCTCCCCCCTGCTTCCCAGGCACCTTGTCTACCCCTGGAGTTGCCCGTTCCCCAGGTGTGGGACCTCCCTGGGCTTTTGTGGGTCCCTCCAGCAAGGGGGAGGTGTGGGGGGATGCAGGGGAGAAGCGTGGGTCTGCACCATGTCTGCTCTGGGGGAGAGCTGGGCACCAGAGCCACATCTGCCTGGATACTTTGGGAAGGGACTTGTGCAAATCACTTCAGTTTGCTTGGAGTGCCTTTGGGGTTTGTATTGGTATCTTCACCCTTTGGGTTAAATTTTCTTCCTGGTTACTGAAATAAAGATTTTTTTTTCTTGTTTTGTTGCTGGTGTTTAACTTTTTGCCACTCATTGATAAAAGTGCTTGGGTATCACCAGGGAGATTTGGGGATGCATGGAGAGGTGATGCCCTTCAGACAGCAAGATAGAGCCAGTGAACACAGTCCAGCAAAGGTAGATGGCAAAGCAGGGGGGAAGGGTGGGGGGCAGGGTGAAAGGCAGTTGTGCTCATGGAAATCGAGCTTGTGAAACAAGACAGGAGGGACTGGCTCCTGCCCATCATTACAGCTAAGTCTTGGGAATGGATGGGAACCAGGAGACTGGTGTGGCAGAGTTGCTGACCAGTGATGGGATGAGCCTGGAGCGTGTCTGTCCCTGGAATGCAGTCGAGAGCATCTGTCCCTGTCCTGCCTGTGGGCAGGGGACCGTGAGCCAGCAGCAGGTTTGCTTTGGCAGTTGGCATTAGAAATGAGTGAAAATCCAGGGAAATAAAATGTGAGGGTGGCCCTGGATGGAGAGGGTAAAGTCTCTGACCCTGAGAATGGGCATGTCCTTCTGGGACCTGTCTCGTTCTCACCTCTCTTCCCTCTACCTCCCAAATGTGCCACCCAAAACCAAGGGCAAGAAGGGCACTTTCTCTGCCCAGCTCTGCTCTGCACCCTGCCTGGGAATCTGGAACAACTATAGAAGAGATGGAGAGGGCTCAAGTGGCCTGAGATGATGGATAACCCTAAGAAAGTCCCATTCCTCCTGTGCCCAGGAATGCGGGGCTGGCACTGGATCCCTTTGCCATGTTGCCCTGCTCCCACTAGATGTCAGGAAGAGGCTGAGTGCGGGAGAGGAGGAAGGACAGCATAAGCCACTGCCAGAGTCTTAGCCATGCTTTTCTCACTCCCAGCCCCAAAATATCCCCCTCACCCCTGGCCCCACGCAGCAAGTAGGGCCAGGCTGCCCTGAGAAGTGGAGATGGTGCAGGGTGTCACTTGAGGCCACCCCCAGTTCCCCAGGCTGTGCTGGGGAACCCTCTCCACTCTGGCCAGTGAGGGTTTGTTTGCCCCTTTGGGACTGGAGAGGTGCTTGGGGTGGGGTAGGGGGGGGCACCATCCTCCTCCTCCTTCTCCATCCACCCTGATGGGCACAGGCCTAGCTCAGAGGTGGGAGATAAGCCAGCCCCAGGCTCAGTGGTAGCATGCACAGCAGCTTCACCCCCAAATCAGCAGCCAGAGCTGTGAGGAGATGGACCTGTGAGGAGATGGACCTTGTTGGAGGTACTTGGGGTCCGAGGGGAGATGAAGCACCTCTATCCACAGCACAGGAGCTCCATCCCTCCTGCCCCACCACACTTTGCTTTCTGCTGATCAGATTTTGTTTCCTCCCTACATTTTTCCATCGCCACGTGTGCTCCTCCCCTGTGCATCCCAACAATACCTTAGTGATGATTTCTGGCCTTTACATAACACTCATCACTGGAGCTTTTCAAACAGACATCTGTATCCTTCTCCAGATTTTACAGGCAGGAACTGGGGGTGGGAAGAGGCAATGTGTTGCCCAGGCTCACCCAACAAGGTCCCTGGTAGTCAGGGGACCACTCTCCAAATGGCTCCCTCTTCCACCACATCCAGCTCTGACCTCTGTGGATGCTGGAACATACCCCACACCTGGGTTTTACACCCCTGGGAAGGGATTAGCCCCAAAAATCCCTCCTCCAGCTCTCTGACCTCCTCTTCTACAGCACCAGTTCCTCCCTTCCATTTTGGCACCCTCAACTCCAGACATTGATGACAACTTCCCCCACCTAACAGTGTGGGCAAGCAATTAGCTAAAAAGGCAAGTAATTATTACAGCAGGTGTCAGGCTGTGCCTTGTCTTTCTCTAACAAATGGTGCATTTCCAAAGTAATTAGACCAGCTGGTACTTGAGATAGCAGAAAATAAACATGAGATTTTCCAAAGATCTTCTCTAGCAAGGCCACGCTCATGCTGGAAGAGGAACGTGGTATGTGTTAAGTTTAATGAAGTTTTCTTTCAAGAAAACTCACCCACAGGATTCATTCAAAGCCAGAAAATGACCACTGATGAAAGAAACCACTCACAGCTGGAGCAGTTGGAGTGGGACCTGCCTGTCCACCAGAAGAAAGGGCCCCATTGTTTCCTCCAGGCAGGCTGTGCATGGCATGAGCTGAGTCTGTCCTGTATGGAGCAGAGCAGGGTGATGGCAGATGTGCTGAAGGCAACCTGGAGCAGGATCAGGCAGCAGCAGCTGGACAAATGCCTTTGTGTCCTGCTTGATGGCATTTTGGAGGTGTCTTGCTGGCATGTCCCTGGCTGTGCAGCACCCAGGAGCTGTGCAAAGCCAAGCCCTCATCCAGGCAGGAGAGAAGGCCTGGAACAATACCTGGAACAGGTTGAGCTGCTTCAGCATGACCATGGTTCATCAACACCTTTAGTAACCAGATGTATAGGGAAAGATTCTTCCTTAAGGCTTTCTAAAACCCATCTGGGCCCACTGCACTGGGCAGGAGTTGCAGGATTAACCCCAGCATCAGTCTACCCAGCTCCTGCCACGGCAGGGTCTGCATGGGACCCTGTCCCTGGATGGCACCATAATGCAGGCCACTATTACTGATGGTAACAGCTCTCTTGGGGGCCATCAAAGTGTTTATGAACACCAATTAGCTTCAGTCCAGATGTGTGGGATTATAAGAGCCAGAGCTGGCAGCCAGGAATGGGGAGATGTTTGTTGCAGTGGGTGGGAGTGAGGGGCACTGCCAGCTCAAGGAGATCTTCTTCATTGGGGGGAGGGCTCCACCATGCAACTGAAGCAAATCTCAGCAAAGCAAGTCAGTGCCAATNTACATATTTCATATTACAGTACATAGTATATATATATACACACACACACCTATATATTTTTATGTACTGGCCCCTGCATGTGTCTCTGCCCACAGCTTGTGTCCCCTTGAGCACCCAGCAGCAATTTGGTCTCTCCCTGCCCTGTGCCCTCCCTGTTGATTTCTGGTTTCACAAAACTGTTTCAGCCCAGGCAAAATATTTACAGGACTGATCAAACAGCGAGGAAACGGGAAACTTGTTAAAAGTGTGCAACTTACATAAATACAGCATTGTTAAAATAAAATGTGACTTTTAGCAAGGACAGCTCTCTCAGCTGTGCTGTGTTTACCTTAATTGTTTCCCTCCATTAATTACAGCCTGAGAGGGGGGACTTGTGCAAATTGAAATAAATTAATCGAATTTGTTTAGAGTTTTGTGTGGCTGGCTTGTGGGGATTGCAATCGAGTCAGTGTGGTTGGGGTATTAAATTACATCTCCTGGATCTGTTCTTCCCCTTTCGAGCACGAGGAACGTGTAAAGCAGGAGTCAGTGACAATTAGAAGGTAAACAGGCAGCACCAGCTCTGCCTCGAGATTCTCACTCCTTGCAAGTACTGAAGCTCACCCCTTCCTAAATGCAGCCTGGCTCTGTGCAAGGAGAGAGAAAGGGTTGATGGTGGAGTGGGGAGACCAGGGGGCATCTCAGCTCTGGCCTGGCAGTGGAAACAGCGATGTGGGTGGGAGTTTAGTCTGATTCTCCAGGAAAATTAGTCTATGTGACTCAGCAGCCTTGCGTGTGTTCTTGCTGGTTCCCACTAGCAGCTGCCCAGCACCACCTACATTTGACCCAGGGGAAGAAGCTTCTGGATACATCGAGGTCCTGACAAGGTCTGTGAAAATGGGCAATGAAATGCATCTGCCAATGGGGAGGAGAAAGGAATGCTCAACCATTATTGGACATCAGAGAATCCACACTGCAGTGTTTTTCCAGATGAGCATTCAAGAGGAAACCTGGCAGAGTGTATGAACCAATCTGCTCTGTCCTCGACCCAAAACACCCAGAGGAGTGGGCTGCGTGGGGGCTTGCTCCAAGATCATTTCACCCCTTGGAGAAGCACAGCCAAACTTCAGGAGAGTTTTCAGCCCAAAGTAAGGAGGAAAGCTCAGTTTCCTGCCTAGAGAAAAAAGAATAAAAATATCAAAATTTTGGTCTTCTGAGCTGTGCTGCCCATCCAAGGTGACTCCTCAGGGATAGTGCTTGTAGTCCTGGCTCTGGTGATGGGTCCAGGCAGGAGGTGAGAAGGGTGCACCAGAGCTATGAGGGTACACAGGGCCCCCAGGAACCTGCTGTTCAGAGATACAATCAACTCATGAGGTGCTTGGGTCCTCCTCTCCTGCCTTGTGTCTCTTTCACCAAACCACAGAGGGTTGAAAACTCACCTCCTGTCATGTCTCTGCAGATCCTTCTCCTTCCCCAGGAGACATCCTCAGCCCAGCAGACTTGTTGCTGTCTCTGTGCAACTGATAAAAAAAACATCATGCCCCAACAAACAGGAGCAGATTCCCACAGAAAGTCCCCATTGTAATTCCTACACAGCACAGCCCAACACCATCCTCACCTCCTCCCGCTGCACTGGGCACTACTGGGAGGGCGGAAGGACGGCAGCCTCCTCCCTGCTCATAAATACAGGGTGGGCAGGGGTGCCAGGGACAAGCAGATGTGTTCCCCACAAGCAAACCTCTTCACCTGGCCCTTGCCTGCACCCAGATGATATATGGAGTGGCTGGGCTGCAATAGGATTTCTACCCAGAATATTGGCTGGATGATAAAGGAGTCTGTCTGCGGTGATAATTGCACCATAAATAGCGCTGGGTTCGGCAGTGACGAGTGAGGCATTAGAAAACCTCACCCTCTGGATTCTTCCCACTTCCTTCCATCCTTCTGACTGCTAACAAGCTGGAAGAATAGCTCTTCAGTTTTTACCAGCCACAAGAGGTTTATTTCACTCAGATGCAGCTGGGTACCTTCCTCCCCATAAATCTTAATAGTGAAAAGAGGGAGAGGGGAAAAACCACCACCAACTAAATTGGGTGATTACTGGAAAGCAGCAGGTAGGGCTGCATCGTGGTGTGGCTGTCCCTCTTCATTCTCTCTGCTGCAAGGACAGCACCGTCCTGCTCCCTCCTCCACACTTCCCCTGCTCTTCTGGGTGCTCTCAGGCACCTGGGGGTAACCATCCACTTTACTCCACTGATGGGAACTGAAAGCCTGCCAGCTAGCCCCAAACATTGAAAAATGAGAAGCTCAAACTGGGGAGTGCTGAAAAAGTCAAGACTGGAGAAAAATGTAATCAATATAAATAGATTGGAAGTCCTCTCTGGCTCCTTGCTTTACAAGCTTGTAAAAAGCACACAGACCCTTGTCTTTTCTTCTTAAAGAAAAGCTGGGAAATGAATCTTACTCCACTTGCAGGTTGAAACCCGCTCCTGAACTCCAAAGATGCCTTAAAGACAGGGGGTTTAACCTTAAAACTCCTACATTAGGGTTTCTCACATCAGATTCAAGTTCTCCTGATCTCTGTCCTCTGGGAAGATCTGTTCACTGTTCACAACTCACCACCACTTTGGGCAGTGTGGTGTAAATGGAAAATAGAGACAGGATGAGGTGGAGGCATCTCCTCATCAGTGTATTCATAGGTCAGTGAGTCACTGCCATGGGCTTACTTTTCTTTATACCCAGTGCTCTGTTTTCTACAAACAGCTAAAAATCAGGCTGTGAAGTGCAAATCCTTTTCATGGGCCTTGCAAAATCCGGGACAAAAAAGAAACCTCAAGGAGTCAGACATGATGAACCCCAAATGCTGGGAAAACCTGTTCTTGGTCCTTTGGTCCCAGCTCCGAGCGAGGGGTTTTAACATCCCACAGTCAGCCCCAAGCACTGGGAAGTGCCCAGCTGCCGTCAGACTCACTCTGTAATGCTCCTAATGGGTTGCAAAACTTGTTTATATCAGAGAGACAGGACTTGGCCCGTCCTCCTTTGCCTCTGGGAAATAAGCTGTCCTCATCCCTATGGCCAGGCTTTGCCTCAAGGTTGCAGCCCCTTCGCTCGTGCATTCTGCAGCGCAGAGATGCCGCGGCCGGTGCGGCTGGCGTCTATTTCCACAGTGAGGGATGCAGGCAATGTCCTCAGGCTGATGCAAGCACCCAGCTTTGGCTGGCATGTGCTGTCAGAGCTCTTTAACATCGGGATGAAACTCTGCGCTGGCGGAGCATCCTCTGCTGACAGCCACCTCCAGCGCTGCTGGCAGGGCACAGCTCCCGCTCTGCCGATCGCAGGCTCCTTTGGAGCAGAGACCCGTGGGGATCCTTCAGGGGTTAGTTACCAGGCTGTCTCTGTGACTGCTCCTGACATCACTCACTCACACTGACATCACTACTGTTTTTCTTGGAAGTTGATTATATTTTGAAGGGTGCAGAAGTGAAGGGGTATTCTCCTTCCCGGACACTTTATAAAGCTTCCATAAATAACTGCAGTAGGAGGGAGGCAAGTTTTATTCCGAGATGGGAAAAGAGATACTTAAAAAGCAATCTTTAAAGGCATTGATTAGTTGGGGGAGATCCATCTCCAGTGCCCAGGTTGCAGCAGGACCCTTCAGCGTGGATGATGGGCAGTGCTGGGGCTCACACTGGCATGCAGCAAGAAGAGCAGCTCCCTCCCTCTGCCTCTGCTGCAATGGAGGCTGCTAGGCAGACACAAGCTTTTCAGCCCCATCTAAATCCATAAGCTTCCCCAAACCTTCTTCTACTGCACATGCAACAAATCCCAAGGCCAAATATAGAGCACGATTTTTCTCCATTTTCTTTCTTTTTTTTTTTTACTGTTCTGGAGTGTTTGAAGCAAAACTATTTACCCTGTTTAAGCTTTGGATTTGCAAGTTTAAAGCTTTCACAGTTCCAGGTGCACCCAAAAAGATAAGGGAGCTAGGAGGTGCACTGCTGTACTTAAAAATAAATAAAGCTGTGATTAAGTCGAAGCTACTTCTTAATACTCAGTATTTCCCCATTATCTACTGCTATTATTACACTGACCTCACCTAAGCTGACATGGGATAGCACAAACTCCTTAAAACAACAAAAGCAATGATCTCCCTCTGGGTCTCTTTTCCTTTTGCTGTTTTCCTTCTTTATGTCCAACTCTTTGATACTTGTTGGCAGCAACAAGAGCAGCGGCTTTGCAGCCTCGTGGGTGGGAGGTCCCTGTTAATGAACACAGAGGGAGGCAGAGGGTGGGAGGCAGTTTGAGAAGATGAAAGGACGGTCTGAAAATGTCCAAGAGCCCAAAAGCTTGAGACCAGGAAGTAAATGACTGGGAAGAAGAGACTGGTCTGTTCCTTGGCACTGGTTGCTGCAATGGGGCTCCTCTTGCTGATGCCAAAAGCTGTGGCATGGCTGGCATGGCATGGGGTGTGCTGAGCACCAGGTCCCCTCTGGAAGCTGTTTCTGGGATTCCTGGCAGGAGAGGTGAAACCTGATTTCATAAAGCAGATTGTAACATATAGTTGGCTGGAAATGGGAAGGAAAAGAACAAATCCAGGCTTTAAAAATATAATGAGACTGAAGGAACATCCTGGGAGTTGAGGGATCTGTGCTGTACATGACTCAGTGGAAAGAAGCAAGTCAGGACTTTGTGGAAAAAGCCTTTGGAGACAGAGGCTGGGGCTGAGGTGAGATTAATCAAGTAGCAAGGGCTGCCCAGACATGGCTATTCTTGGCTGTACTGTTAGAAGAGAGATTACTGCTTATGGTTCCTCAAAACGAGCTTTGAGGCAATTAAACAGGCTGTAACAACAGGCTCTTCCTTCCTCAGCAGCTCTGCTTCTTTCTGCACATCTGACATGGGTGTATTGATGTAAGGATGGCTACACTGGGTCCAGAAAAGCAGAACATCCTCATGGAAACCTCACTGTACCCCACACAGTGACAAACAACCTCCCAGGAGCAGCTCTGCTTGTGCTTGATGAACAGGCAGCTCTTCCTTCTCCTGCCTGCTCCAGGCTGGACTTGGAAGTACTGTCCACGAGAGGGTGGGGAGGTGAGGAGCCAGCACACAGCATCCCAAATCATTGGCAAGGACATGCAGCTGTGCACCCACAAGCCTACTGTTGGGTGGACACAACAAATACAGCCAATTATTGGCAAAAAAAAAATAAAACCAGACCTACAAGACATTTCTGTAGCTGCAACAAATGAAATTCATAGTTTGGAGCTTAAGAAAGTTGTCAGTGTTTGTCTGTCTCTGGGAATTAAAGCTTTATGGAAACAGAGCTGAATTTTAGTCCAGGTCAGGAAAAACATCCGCTCTGAAAGTTATTCATTTTCTTGTCTTTATTTTTGAAAGTAATTTGCTGCATTTTATTTTGTCAGCTTTCTCTTTCTCAAAAGCTCAATACCACCCACAGCACTGGGTACTGCTGAGCTCTGGCTCTCAGTCAAACCCTCTTGCCTTCTAGGTGCTGGAAGCTAATCAATGAGGAATGTTAAACAATATGAAAGCTGCAATGATTTAACATTTCCCACAAAGGTCAGAGTCCCCTGGCAGCTCCATGATAACACTGAGCTGAAGGCGGCACGGGGAAATGACATATCTCAGAGATAAGCTCTCATTCCTCTGTTTTTCTGCCAGAGATATTTTCTCATGTGATGGAAAAGATCCTGCTGCTGAGCAGGCTCAGGCAGGCTGGGCTTCTGCTAGACTCAGCTTAGCTTTCCAACATGCTCATGGAGAGCCTGAGCTGTCTCAGCCCTGGGTTTGTCAGGGCATGGGGTTCTGCTGCAGCATGTTCCTGCTGCAGTGCCTTTGCCCAGCCTGAAAATCCCCGGAGTTCTGCTGGGAATGGGGTGATGCATTCTGGTTGCCCCAGGGATGCTCAGCAGAGTTGCCACTGACACTTCAGGGTCCTTTGATTAACCAACTATAACTCGTCTGTCCAACTCTTTGCTTCCTCCAGCTGTTCGAGGTTGGGGGGTTTCCCTGGATCCTTCACAGGAGGTTTTAACCCAGACTCAGCCCTGAGTTCAGGACTTGATTTGTCACCTTACCTCTCTTTGGAGAGATGTTGAGATCCAAGGAGCACTCTTGTGACTTGCTGTTGAAAGGAGGGTGCAGGACACAGCCCAGCCCATGGGAGCTGGTATATCTATGACCACAGAAATGTGATAGAAATATGAATCCTGAAGTATTCCTACATCTCCAGTGTTTTTCTCCGTACAGCTTCTTCACCTCTTTCTGTGGCAGCAATGAGAACTTTAAATAACCACTATGTAGAAATTAAATTTCTACTTCAGCACTTATTTTTCTGAGCAATCTTAACACTTCTCACTAGGTCTGGGACTTCTGCCGCTGCATGAGAAGGATGATGAGACCCACCTTTCAGTTCTACAGCTACTAATAGGACGTGGCTGACAACACTTAAACACCAGTGTCAGCTGAGAGATTTCCCTAAGTGAGACCAGAAATCAGTTGATCCTTATTTCTGTTCTAATAGCAAACCTGGTTAAAGTCTAACTCTTTTATTTCGAGCACCACTGGCAGGGCTGAAAAGAGGCAGACACAATAGTTCAATCCAGCCAGACTGCTCGAGACACTTTCATATTTAAGTTTGAACAAGGGTTTGTAAAAAAACCTACAGCAATCAGCAAGTGAAAGAGAGGAGTGGAAAGGACCTCAAAAGATGCCAAGCTGCAGCAAAGCAGAGCCAACTGGATGGAAACCCAAGGAGCCAGGACGTTTTTGAGATTGCTCTGAGCCATGGTGCTTTGCATTCCAATTATTTTTCTCAAGTGCGTAGTTAAGGGATGGTAGTTGGTCCCCATTGAGGCTCCTGACAAGCAATTTATTGTTAGAAAGGATGAAAATCAGCAGGTGCTAATTCCATCACAACACCCCTCCTTTCCCATCCCAAATCCTTCCATCTTCTTCATTTACTCCTTGTAATAAGATTTTATACATTGCTATTGCACCTGGTTGCACACCACGGTTATGAGTTTAATGTGCAAAGTTAAATGTAAACAGGATTAAAAAAAAAATCTTAGTAATTATAAAGCACTTGAGAGAGCTCTCCCTCCCCCACTGTATTTGCAGACTCTTCTTTCTGCCTGTCTTGCACATCCAGATATTGCAATCATTTCTTGGGGGCAGTTTAACTCAATCCAGATATTTCAGCCAAAAAGGAGCATTAATTTCTGTGATAAAAGTGGCAGAAGAAAACGTCAAGTGTTTGCCTTTATTCAGTGGGAATGAGAGTAAGAGTGATAGCAGACTTCATTAATCTGAATTCAAAAACGTCCAGTGAGATTTTGTCTCCTTGGAACCAAGGACAAAAGTTTCTTAAAAATTCTGTGACTTCAGAAAGAGACAAAAATCACAGGTAAGTGCTTTGACTTGAACAGAATTTGGCCATCAACCTGCACACCTGGGTGATGGGCTTCTGTGCTGCTATAATCTGGGATATTTTTTATCCTGAAGGCTTTCAGGATCATCGGAGATGTTTAATTATCCAATTCTTTTCGAGCAATATCAGTTTTAGTTGACGAAATGATATTTTCTTTTTTAGATCAGAGCTTAAAGTATATGCTAAGTCAGCATTTGGGAATGAAGACAGAGTTTCTGTGGGGTGTTTGGATCCTCCTTAGTGTGGCTAAACAATAGTTACTGAAATATTGTGGACTGGTAGAAACATCTGTCACCAGACCATCACAGTCTGCGAAGGCAACTCAAGTTGTTTTACCCACTGACCTCTCATGGGAATGGTTGTTTCTGAGCTCAACTCTCTTCCTTCTTCAGTAGCACAGTGAGGAATATCTTGCTGTCAGGGGAAGAGAGCGATTTAGAAACACCACAATTGGGTAATATTGGGGGGCATTAAGGAAAATCCAGATCTATCTTTGAGCTTCACATGTTTTTAGGGATGCTGCTCAGGGATGCTGCTCAGTGGATGCAGAAACTTCATCTCTAGAGCAGGCTGTAACAGAAGGGCGATTCGCCACGTGTGCTCGTGCTGGCCAGAGCACCTTGCAGAGCCTGCCCAGTGCTCCTGCTGCATATTGGGTGCTGGCATTTTGGGGAATCCCACACTGGTCTGGGTTGGAAGGGACCCCAAGGATCGTCCCCCTGACACAGACAGGGCCAGCAACCTCCAGGCCTGCATCTAAACAAAGGCTGCCCAGGGTCCCATCCAACCTGACCTTGAACACCTCCAGGGTTGGGGCATCCCCCACCACTCTGAGCAACCTGTTCCAGCCCCTCACCACTCTCTCCATGAGTAACTTCCCCTGATATCTAACCTAAACCTTCCCTCCTCCAGCTTCAATCCATCCTCCTTGTCCCACCACTCTCTGCCCTTGTAAAAATCCAATTCCCCTCCTGTCCATACGCTCCCTTTAAGGACTGGAAGCTGCAGTGAGGTCCCCCCACAGCCTTCTCTTCTCCAGGCTGAAGAAGCCCAGAACTCTATGTCTAAGAAAGAAAACCAGAAAGAGCTTCAAGTGTGTTTTTATAGGGAATCAACAGAGTCAAAGTCCTGACCGGCAGGATGAACAGCTCACCTTGACGGTGCCCAGCGCTGCAGGCAGTGGGTGCAGCATCCCCAGGGGGAGCACTGGCAGCAGCTCCCACCCAGCCACGGGCTCCACCACGCAGCCACCCCAGCAGTCACGGGCTGGCTTGCAGGAAAGCAAGGATCTGGCTTCACCAGATCTGGCTTCACCAGATCCTTGCTTCAGGCAGCTTCAGGCAGCAGCTGCTGAAAGGCAGAGCATCGCTCGTCTCCTAATTTGTCTGAAGTCTCAGCGGGCTGACACCTTCTCATTTGCTCTTTGTTGCTGCTCTCCTAGAAGTCCAGCTGATTGCTCTGTCGGTGCCAGCAGATCAATCTCCCAGAAGCAGATGTATTTTGTTTCCTCTGGTCTCAAAGAGGTTAGTTTCCCAAACATTTGTGCTTACCTGCTGAGCTGAGCAAGATTGCTTTCGCTCGTCGGTGCTGCTCTCACGTGCTGCCAGGCACATCTTCAGCCTTGGGCAGAGATGGGAAATGCTCCAGTCTGGCCCAGTGCTTGGATTTTAATCTATGGGGTGGTACTGGTGGGAGAGTGGCAAGGGAAAAGTGCATAGAAAAAAAGTCCATAGAGCTATTTTCAATCTCATTAGTTTTATAGCCGTGTTAAATAGTTTGGCTGGCCAAGATGTGGTAGGAGAGGGACACAGGGTGGGTTGGCACAGCAGCTCAGCACTGCAGAGTTTGGCCTATTCCACCTCTCTCCTCAGGAGAACTCTTGGCACCTTCAGATTTAAAGATCTGCAAAATCCACCTTCCCAGCAGTATTTGCCTGTTACAGCCTGCACAAACCTTATGAGAGGACCTGTACTCCAGGTCCAGCCCAGTCCTTCTCACTGAGTGCAAACACACATGGCCCTCTCCTTTCCTCTGTTCAAGATTTGTACAGGTCTGTTGGAGCACCTGCATCACCCCACTCTGTCCCCAGGAGCAGCAGCTGATGATGTATGTTGGTACCTCTGTAGGACACAGGAGGAATTTCACATGTAAGGTGTCATCTGGCCATCATGGGACCATCCTTCAAGAGGAAGTAAGTGGTCCCCTGCAGCCCAGTCTCCTGCCAGAAAGGGGCTCAAATGCTGCATGGGGTAGGCAGGGTGTAGTCATTGGTCATCCCTTTCCTTTACCTCAGGGTCCACACTGACTTCAGTTACTAATTAGTAATTNTCATTTGCTCTTTGTTGCTGCTCTCCTAGAAGTCCAGCTGATTGCTCTGTCGGTGCCAGCAGATCAATCTCCCAGAAGCAGATGTATTTTGTTTCCTCTGGTCTCAAAGAGGTTAGTTTCCCAAACATTTGTGCTTACCTGCTGAGCTGAGCAAGATTGCTTTCGCTCGTCGGTGCTGCTCTCACGTGCTGCCAGGCACATCTTCAGCCTTGGGCAGAGATGGGAAATGCTCCAGTCTGGCCCAGTGCTTGGATTTTAATCTATGGGGTGGTACTGGTGGGAGAGTGGCAAGGGAAAAGTGCATAGAAAAAAAGTCCATAGAGCTATTTTCAATCTCATTAGTTTTATAGCCGTGTTAAATAGTTTGGCTGGCCAAGATGTGGTAGGAGAGGGACACAGGGTGGGTTGGCACAGCAGCTCAGCACTGCAGAGTTTGGCCTATTCCACCTCTCTCCTCAGGAGAACTCTTGGCACCTTCAGATTTAAAGATCTGCAAAATCCACCTTCCCAGCAGTATTTGCCTGTTACAGCCTGCACAAACCTTATGAGAGGACCTGTACTCCAGGTCCAGCCCAGTCCTTCTCACTGAGTGCAAACACACATGGCCCTTCTCCTTTCCTCTGTTCAAGATTTGTACAGGTCTGTTGGAGCACCTGCATCACCCCACTCTGTCCCCAGGAGCAGCAGCTGATGATGTATGTTGGTACCTCTGTAGGACACAGGAGGAATTTCACATGTAAGGTGTCATCTGGCCATCATGGGACCATCCTTCAAGAGGAAGTACATGGTCTACTGCAGCCCAGTCTCCTGCCAGAAAGGGGCTCAAATGCTGCATGGGGTGGTAGAAGGTGGGCAGGGAGTAGTCATTGGTCATCCCTTTCCTTTACCTCAGGGTCCACACTGACTTCAGTTACTAATTAGTAATTAGTCATTACTAATTCAGCAAAGTTTTGCTTCTTTTATCTTAGGGTTAGGAGACAAGTATCCTAGAAGGCCAAGAAATAATTCTCATAAAGGAAGAGCACTTAATTTAGTACTTTAAATAAACCAAGTCATTATTTCCTCAAGACCAGAATTTGCTGAAAGGACTCCAAGTTCTGTTCTGTGAGCACCACAGAACAAAATAATAGTGCAATTAGTAATGCATCTCACACGTTGTGAAATGAAATATATTTTTTTTACTTTCAACAAGTACAAAATGCAACATTTTGCTTTTATATGGTGAGGAAATGCTACTACTTCCTTCCCCCTCCTCCTTATTTTAAATACTCTGCAGTATGTAGCTAATAGAGATAATAATAAATATCCTCCACAAAGCAGGAGGGAAGAGATGCAAGTGGAATTGTGCAGACACAATATGGATGGTTTGGGATTGCCAGGGCAGCCAGAAGTATCCAAATATTAATTGTAGCTCTCTGAGAAGGAGCTGTGTCCTCTCCAGCCCTCTCCAACCTGCTGCTCCCCAGCATGGTGCAAGTAGGGCAGTCACCCAGGGTTGACCAGCAGATCTGTGGCCAAGCTGGGATGGGAGCCCAGCTGCTGCACAGGGCTGGTGTGTGCAGCCACATCCTTTTTAAAAAGCTCCTCCTTGGCAGTATGTCTCTGCCTCCTGGGGGCTTAGCCAGGGATGGGATGGTGAGGGCATGGTGACATGGAAAAACTTGGCATGCAGGATGCAGGAGCATCACCTGGCAGAACTCTGCCCCAGTGGGAGCACCCCAACACCACTGCCCAAAGCCCAGTAGAGAGGATTTTTATGGGGACTGGAGCAGTAGGGGTGGGGGAACCTGCAAGTGGGCAGAAGAGTGGGACAGAGCAGGAGCTGGGCACACCTGGGGATGAGCTGCACCAACATGGAAAGGTGCAAGCCCCTGTGCAGAGCCCACACCAAGGGATGTGCTCCCACCAGTGACATGAGGGAAGGGGGTCTGAGCATGGGGCCTGTTGGGCTTGGTGCTCACTCACCCCAGGTGCAGCTCTAGACACATTGCATTGACCTTTAGTGCTGTGCAACCAAGTTGACTTAATTATACATCTTTAAATTGCCTTCCATACCATACCCAGCCCAGCTGTGAGAAGGACAGTGAGGATTTAATTCTGGAGCTGCATCTCTGGAGCCACGTCCCTTGTCTCTCCCCTCTCCCTTGCACACTTGGGCTCTTTTGAGCCTGGCAGCTCGGTCTCCTGTTTACACGGCACGCCAGCAGCGTTTTGGAGGCAGGGCAGAGAGGGCACCCTGGCAGAGATGGAAGCAGGGACTTTTCAGTGCATGCTAACGAGATGGAGCCTGGCAGAAAACAGAGCCAGCAGGGGTGGGCAAGCAGGAGCCGAGAGCGGCTTATCGCTCCTCTGCAGAAAGGGACTCTCGCAGAGACAGTCGCTGCTAAATAAATAAATAAGGCAAACATCAAACACCTCGACTTCCCGCAGTCCCTGGCCCGTGTGCCTGCCCGGGGCTCCCAGCCGCGCTTCCCCCCCGGCAGCTGATTAGCGGAACGGCTGCTCTGACGCGGGATGCTGCAGGCAGGCGGCAGTGGCTGGGGGTGCCGAGATTGCTTTTTGCCCCAAAATAAATTGCCTTGGAAATTAAACGCTGCTGTAGTCACAGAAGAACTGGAGTCTGGGGGCTGGAGTAGGGCCTGTTGCTGTGATAAAACGTCCACAGACTATTTTTCGCTGATAAGAAGAGACTTGTGCTGAGGGAGGGCTGGAGGACAGGAGACCTGAGGTGCTTTGGCCACTCTAGGTCTGAAGCCAGAGGCAATGGCAGCGTAGGACGTGGTGTGATCGGTGCTTCTCGTCCCCTCATGCCTGCTGATGTGGACCAATGAGTAACTGCTGAAATCACAAAGCCAGAACTCTCCACGAAACAATCTTTTTTAGCATGGAAAGGACCCAGAAAAACCAGCAACAGCCACCAAGCAGGCTTGCGGCTCCCCTGGCTTGGTCTTCCTTGGGTGAGCTGCTGCTACAGGGGAGCATCTGCTGGGCAATGCTGGGAAGTGGGGTCACAAATGGGGTGCAAGGGGTTGGGGTTAGATGGAGAGGGGGTTGTGCTGCCTTGCATGGGGTTGTCTCCTAGGTTTTGTCTCCAGTGCAGAGCTGGAGGTTGAGAAATGGCCTCTGACCAGTCTGGGCTGCAGGGCAGACACTTTCTCCTCTGTTTTTGTAAGGACTCAAAGATCCCATGGGATCAATGTGCTCTCTCCACGCCTTGACAAACACCCATGCACAGCCCTTTGCTTCTGCCAGCACAGGGAGCAGGGCTGGTGTCAAGAAAAATGACCTGTCCTCTGACATCAGCATGAGCAAAGACCAGCTGAATGAAAGGATTCTCTTTACTTTTGTGAAGAAGCACAAGTATTGCTTGAATCTTAGGGATCAACCAGAATCCTAAACAGAAGACACTAGGTGGGAAGAAGAGTATTAGAGATCTGGTGGGAAACCCCACAGGGAGACCACATGAGCTGCCAGCTGTCTGTGTGTCCATCACACAAGGGATGGCCAGGAGACCTCTCCTTTCAATAGAGAGCCACAGCCTACCCCAGCGAGATCAGGTCTGCAGGCCTGAAAATGTAACAGGACAAACAGGGATGGAAGAAGGTCACAGTCACTACGTAAAGACAAGAGAAGGAGGACTCTGAATATTCTAAGAAGCTGGATCAACAACTTTCCTGTAGTGTTTCTATCCTCCATGGAGGAAAACAGGCAGTAATGCCTCTTCACACGCTACCAAGCACAATGTCCATGGAGGCTGACCAGCTTTCCTTCCCTCTGGAGGGCAAGAGGCAATGCTGTCCTACTTACCTACTTTAAGCTTTCTTTTTTTCTATTCTACATCATTTTGGGTTCCACAGTCTGTCTTAAGCAAGTTCCTCATGTCCTTTCACCTGCTACATTGTCCATTTTCAGTTTTCAGCTAACTTCACCTCACTCTCATGCCAGACAAAAGTCAAACTGCATCACACAGGCTCCTGTCTTGGTCTCATCACAAGCTTTTGTTGGCTCTGCAGATTCTGTTTCAGGCCCGATGTGAAGCTTCACTGCAATCCAATCAAACCAATAGTCCCAGGTTGGCTATTCCTTTCCTGAAAAAGCCACTCCCAATGGTGGTATCACTTCAGCAGACTCAGAGGAGAAACCTTATGAGACACCTGAGTATTTTATGTTGATGAGTTTCAGCCCATCATCAATTCCTCACTGCTTGTGTTTCACCTCCCTGTGCACAAAATAAGCAGTTTCTCTTGTAAAATCTTCTTCATTCACCATCACTTGCTATCCTGGAAGAATCAGATAATAAAGGAGTGGAATGAAAAGAAATAAAGATTTTAGCTTCAAATTATGACAAGTCAGAATCTAAGTTATAAAAACAGCAGAGATACTTTGTGCCTTTCAAGAAGCTTGTGCTGTCTCATGCACTTTTGAGATGAGCCATAAGGGAACAGGAACGAGGTTACATCTCTGTTGTACAACTGATCAGGAATATTGTGTTATAAGAGCTCAGAAAACCTGCTCAAGGTTTCAGAAGGAGCTAGAAGGACCAAGATATCTTGAGAGGTTCCTATCTGGTTACAGGAAAGCTGAGCACCTTGTTAGTACATCTTCTCCCCACTGGCCAAGCTTCAGCAGTGATAAACTCCACATTTCTCCCTAAACATAAAAAAGAACCCCAAACTGTTTCTCCAGAAAGGCATTAGATGGAGTGGCTACCTCTCAAGTGATTGTTATCAGTGAGCAACGAGGAGGATGAATTTATCCTGGTGATAAATTTAGCTCTAGGATGCTTCCCCAGAGAGTCCACAGAGGACCAAGCCGGTCCTTGGCCTTGCTTGCTATCCACCTGCCTGCTGATCTCCAGACCACTTTGAGATCAGCACCAAACCAAAAATCATTGCAGAATTGTACTTGGATGGTAAATACTCTTCTCTAAGTGTGTCTATGTAATGATGCATGCCTGGTGCTGCCTGGTTGGACCCACCTCCACCCTGCCTGCCTCCCTCACACCCTCCCACCCAGAGCTAGCTGGGCTTATCAACATCCTCCTATTGATGCTCCTTCTCTCCTAAATTTCTGGAAGGAAGGGAGAAAGTGGAGGGTCATCTTTTGTCTTTCAGCCTCTTTAAGTCTTAATGCTCCTATTTCTTTCCTTCCTTTCCTACCCCCACTTGCCACCATCCTTTGATGAGCCACACTTATTAAAGACTGAAGGGGATTTACCATGTGTTGTTTTCAAAGGTCCAAGGGCAGGAAGCTTTAAGCACCAGATTTTTCACACAGGGTGTTAAAATTTATTAAAGTCAGTTTCTCTGATTTCCCTTTAATGAGATGACAACTGTGTGTACGAGATAACATTAGGTTCAATTGGTGGGAAACTCACAGAGGGGGTTTAAGTAATCAGACCAAGAAAGAAAAAATGAAACCCAAACCTGTGCTAGGTCTTGTGTCTTAAGGACTTTGCAACTTAAAGGTAAGATACAGGGATCATTCTTCAAGCAGTATAGCAGCCAGATGTCTGCTTTCTAAAGGGTTTTCCTTGGGAAATGAAGCAGGAGGTGTGCTTTTGGGGTTCTTTGGGTTGAGACACTTGTGACACTTCAGCCACTCTTTCTTCAGGAGCACGGTGGGACAAACAGCTACTTGGGGTTCACTTGGCACCCAAAGAAATACATTAAACACAACAGCTTGTGCTGTTTTAAACAGGTGTGAGCTACTCATCCTGTATTCCAGCACCAAGATGTCAGGAAAAGCAGCAGGGATAAATCAAATGTTCACCAGCCCTTGTGGCATGAGCCAGTGTCCCTCCCCTAAGCACGCACAAGCCCACTAACAGTGACACTGCACAAGTCCCTTGGAACAGAAAATCCCTTACAAATCAGGATACCCCAAAAAGCATTGAAGCCATCATAAAAAAAAAAGGCCATTTTTTTTTCCCTTGGCCACTTTTGATTCTCACTTCCCTCTTCTCCTATCACTTGTTTCTACCTTCACACTGGATTTTGTCGCCCTACTTTTGTCCAGCCTTCTCCTAGAGATAAGATAAACGCTATTTTCAATTAACAAGACTTGATTGCTGAAAGCAATAGGAGGCAGTTCATTTAGAGCCAGCAAATTAATTGAAACCTAAATGTACATAGTCAGTGTATTGCTGGGAGAGCAATTATCCCAATCATTTGGCCCTTGCCATGCAAGGCAGCAGGCAGTGTCTGCAGCACCACAGCTGAGCTGTGCTGAACCGTGTGAGCAGGAGATGCTTGAGTTGCTGTCATCTTTTCTGAAGTTCCATTTTCAGCAGCTTTTAGCCCACTTTTATCTTGTAAGAGAAAACTCTCTGTGGCTATAGATAAATATGTGTCCTGGGACTGTAGGGACCCTAAATTAGAGCTAGACTACGTGTCCTGGGACTGTGGGACTGAGGGGACCCAAAGTTGGGGTCTAAGCAAGTGGTCAGGCACTATGAGATCTTTCTCCTCCCTCCTTTGGGGGGGCTTTTGGTGCTCTCTGAAAACATGGTCAGTGCAATATTCACCAGAAATCTGGATTCCCTGAAGCACTTACCAGAACAACCTTTTGTGGACACTCAGTAGGACCTGGGACCTTGGGAATGAACTTTTCTTTAAAATATATTTACATGTGACATATAGCAGAGGGGAAGAGGTCAAAGCAATCAGTCAGTGAAAGAAATATCCCTTTATAAGAGATCTTCTGTGGCTTTTAAGACCTAAATGCTTTTGGCCCTGCCATTGCCCAGCAGTCACTGACTCAAGGAGCCACTGCTGCTTTTGTACCACCACATCCCTCACGAGCTGGGCTTCCCCCTCCCATGTGACACATTCTCATTCTTACAGCATCAGAAAAAAACCTCAGGATGTTTTCTGTTCTAAAATGTGTAGAAATTTTCCAAGCACTGACCTGAGCCATGGTGGAAAATACACAGGATCTCCAAATACCTCCAGGATAACTTCCACTTTGAGCATCTCCGCTCCTCCACTGGCAGTGGCAAAGGACTGCTCAGGGCTTCATGCCCATGGTGAGGGGTGCACAAGGGATGTGTAACACCTGGACCCTGGGTAAAGCAGATCTGAGCAGCAAGGAGACACCACCTCACACTACTGGCTCATCCCCAGCCTTACTGCATCCATCCCACAGCTCTTCAGAAACACCTCACTAAACATCTACTGCTCCACAATTTACATATCAGGGCACAGTTGGAAACAACCCACTCCAACGCACAATCCACCTAGAAGCAGTAAAAAGCAGTAATTACGAGCCAGTCTCTACCAGAGAGATGACAAACCCACCAAACAAAAAACATGTTTTCCCTGCTGCACCTCGCTGCCTCTGAGCCAACTGGCACCAAGACTCTGCTTTATTTTATCCCTGTACAAACGATGCTTTTCAGCCTCCCCTCCCTGCCTGGCGTGGGAGGAGCCCCACGTGTCGGCTCGGTAGTATTTCTGAAGCGGGCTGTTCTCAGCCCAGAGCCTCTCAAAGCTGAGAGCCTCTCAAACCTGGTGCTCACACACATTTTCTCTCACCTTCGGGAGATGCTGACAACGGGGGCCGGAGCGATGCCCCAGTTACATAGCTGGCACCAGCCGGGGGAGCCGGCACGTTCGCAGGGAGCAGAGGAAGCTCATTAAATCAGGAAGGTAACACCTACAGAGAGCCCTGGAGCCTTCTGCTCCCTCCCAGCTCGCTCAACCCAACACTACTCACAGCCTTGCTACGCCTTGTAACCAGCTGGTTAGGGATGAGAGCCATTGCAGCCCATTACAAAGTACTCGCAGCAGCATCTGTTTTATCATCCTCCCCTCTCTCATCTCCTGTCTACCAGCTCGCTGTGTCTTTGGCCCCTTATCCATCTTGCCTTCCTGCTGGCTTAAATTTCAGGACAGATTTCCAAGACAGGTTGAAAAATATTCTGGAGAGGCAATTTGGGGCTAGCTAGACCAGAGAGGGAAGATCCCTCTTCCCCATGGCCCAGTAGCCTCAGGGGCAGGATTACAAACCCTACAGAGAAGGCATTTCATAGACAGAGGTTGACTAGGTGACAATGGTACCACATTTCCCACAGCCCCCTTTCCTTTTTTTGACCCATTGGTGGTAAACATGCATGTGGTGATCATCAAGCACACCCAGATATTTGTCTGCTCTTTCTTAGCCCCTTAATCATTATGTTTAACCACTGCCTTTTATCCTGTCTTTCTGTTCCAAAGGTTTGAAGTCCTTAAATTCTTCATGTGACTTAATAGTGATGGCAAGATAAATCCAGAAGGATATGTACCTTTCCTTCCACCCAGTTATGCTTTGCGGTACAACTCATTATCTTCTCTTTAGATGTCTCACTTTGACAACTCCTCTTTTATAGTCTTCATTTCAGCTAATGAGCTCCTCCACAAAAATCAAATGTTTTTGTGAAGCTCTCTTACATTAAATCTACCACACCTCCCTCACTTAGAAACACAAACATCTTCAGGAGCAAAACAGACAAACAGAACAAACTACAGCAGTTTGTCACGCTCCATCTTTGGGGAAGCATACAGGGCCTTTTTCTGGTTTGCAGACTGCTCTCACGAGTTCAGCTACCCCTCCCTGGCCTCCAGATAGGCTGCATTCCCTCTTCCTAGCACACAGCCCTACCTGAGGCACTGTGATTAGCAAAAAGTATTTCCTGACCTGCAAAGCAGCCGGCTGTGTTCACTTGAAGGCGTGCATTTCTGAGTTTTGCTTCTGCTCAGCACACAGAAAGTCTCCCTGGCGGTGCCCTGATTCTCTTGAACGCTAATGTCACTCCCCCAGCATTGCACCATCATCCTATGAAGCCCCAGGCACATTATTCAGTAGTTTTCAGGCTCTCTCTTGACCCCTTTTAATCTCTTTCCAATTATTCCTGTACAACAGCCTCCCAGCTCTGTTAGCAGCTGAAGAACTTCTTGCCATGGAAAGGATTAACCACTGGTCCCACAAATCAAGATAAGGAAACTTTCTCTCCTACACACATGCTTGGACACAAGTTCAGAAGCCAGAAGGAGAAAGGCACTGACAGAGCTTTCCATCCTACCTGTTGCATTAAAAGCAAATAAATACCTTTTCTCCCTTCATCTCCACAGGTCCAAGAGAAGTTACAGCCAGTGATTGATTATAGAAGCCTACATCCATTAGGACAGTAAATAAACTGCCTCAGCCCTTCTCAAATCCCACCAAAATCACCCCTGCCCTCCCAGTACACCTTTATAGCTCTTGGTAATCTCCCAGTTCCTCCCAATCTGGCCCAATTTTGCAGCTAATTGCCATGGGTGGGGTTAACCTTTTCTGCACCTGCGCCCAGACACAGACCTTTACATCATCTGTGTGGTATCAGGCAACTCTGAGAACACCAGGTATGAAAATTCTGTCCTGGAGAGCTGTCCCTGTGCTCCATGGAGGGTGCTAGTGCTGTGCTTGTGAATCCTACCTAACCATAGGACCTAGCAGATTGCACTTGGCATTTACTGCAAAGCTACATGTCTGGTCTTGGATTCTCTTAAACCTGAAAACACCTTTCTGAATTAGTGTTTTGGGGTGGATGTTTCAACAGGAAGGGAGCCTGATGTGGAATTTCTTTTGCATCAAACTGCTGGCTATTCCTTTCCTCTTGGACCTGGCACAAACTCATGGCATCATAAAATCCTTTTGAAAAGGATGAGAGTTTTCAGTGGGGTCATGCTCCTGGCATGGAAATACTGACCTCTGGGATCCTTGGAAAGGTCAGGATGGTCTCAATAGGGTGACCTGCTGACTGCAGAAGAGGGGAGCCTTCTAGGAGCCAGGACACTGGGCACCTGTCCTGGGCTTCTTGTGTAGTACCAATACCAAGGGAATCTTTCTGTGCCTCTTTTTTTTCTTTTCTTTTTTTTTCTTTTTTATCCAGAAAGGGGCTTTGCAGCCCTTTCTGTACTGATTGCTGTAAAAGAGGATCTAGAAGTCACCAGGGAAGTGTTCAGGCTTTTAGTGCTTTTTAGGTAATCAGCATATGTACTAAAAAGATGGCATATGGTCTGTGAGGGGTGGGTAGATTTCTCTTACCAGAGCAAAAACACTTCTTCAAATGAAACCCAAGAGCTGATCACACTGCAGTCATGTCACTGTGTCAGGATCCTGTCAAAATATATTGCAGCGTAGATAGAGATATTTGATGTCTCTCTGAATTCTGCCAGGTGTCTGGTGGGGTCTCAGAGAAGGTTGTTAAAGTCTAAAACTTGCTTATGAGCCCCTGGGAATATGTGGCTTGTGACTGCCAGGGTTGCAGCTATAACCCTTCTCCCATCAGTGATGGCTGGGGCAAACTGGTCACAGAGGGGTTAACTTAGATTTCCCTTTGAGTCACTCAATGGCTGCAGTCCTAATAGTTAAACTGTTTTCCTGTGGAAAGAACAATTAACAGCTCCAGAGCTGCCCTTTCATCTTGCCTATTGATTAGCACACTAAAGGGAATTGATAGTGAGGATATAAAGGTCCTGACATTTCTGTCTCCAAAGAACTGTTCTTTGATTTTTTGGGGGGTTGATTCTTTGCTTTTAAATGACACACAGATGCACACGTGTGCAAACAAGCATGCACACGATGTTCACTTTGAAGGTGTCAATTGCTGCCCAGTTAGAAAGATCAATGCTTTCTCTAAAAGGCCTCCTGAGCTTAGACTTGCCAAATATCCCCCAAATGCCCTCTAGCCCCAAAGTGCATCACCAGCTAAGAGTGCATTCGGTTCACTATAAATTAGAGGAATAAAGTTTTCCCAAGTCTTTGCCATGTCTCTTCCTACTTCTCAACTGAGCCAGGATGGTGACTTAGGGCTATTGACAGACACACTTCAGCACAAGAAGAAAGGAGCAAGGGAAAGGATACCACAACAGTCTTTAGCTGGACTTTCCCAATGTTTATTAAACTGAAATTAGAAATGCTGATGACCATTGTCAGTTAAAAACCCTGAAAACCAGAGAACGTGGAAACAACCTCTGTGAGATGCAACAGTCATGGGATCCTCCAAAGCCCTTTGTGAGACCCTGTGGGCAGGACAGCACTGGTGTCCCACAGCATTGCAAGACAGGGGGCAGAAGGGCTCAAGTCCCCCAGTCCCGGGGCTGCTGACCCCTCTCCCATCCCCTCCTGAACCCCATGGCACAGCCTGACCTGCCAGTGCCACCTTGCCTACATGGTTGGGGGGAAAGTGGTCTGGAGGTGGCAAGTATGAAAATGAAATATGGATAAGATAGTCTGACTGTTTTCTATTTTCTCTCTTAAAAAGAAAAGAAAAAGAAAAAGCAAAGAAGATGAAAATCACCAACTAAAAAAGCCCTCCCTAAAGCTAAGTTAGCAGATGCTTTATTCAGAACCTCCTGTAAGTCTCAGTTATTGATTAAGCAGTAATTATGGTCCATTTGGAGCTGGCCTGTGAGAGGTACCTTCAGAGAGGTTTTAATCCTGTGGGTCTGCCCTGCCTGTGGGGTTGTGCCTTTGTGCTCTGGCTTCCCAATCACAGCCCTTACCCAGCTCCATGGAGGAGAGGCAGTGAGAGGCCATTATGTTTTAATAGCAACAATATTCAGCACTTAGGCAGGTGTTAGAGGGCTCAGTTGAGCTGTTTAGTGTAAGGATCTCCTGCCCATGATGAGTGCCGATGAGCTCAGGGCTCTTGGGTTCCCTCTCCAGCAGCAACTGTGCTCACTCAGCTGCCAGGCATGTGTTGCATGGTGGCCCTGACCCATGGTCTTCTCCTTTCCAGCCCACTCTGTCTCCAGGCTGGAGGGGACATGAACTGAAATGACCTTTGAGCAGGACTGGGACCTCAGCTTTGCACAGAACCTCTCCATGGCCAGTGCTGAGCTAAGTTAGTGTGGTGATGAGTGTGAATAATCTGCTGCAGGTAAAGGCTCAAATCCACCCCTCTCCATAGCAAGGAGGGTGGCAGTGAGGAGGTGGACCTGTGGGCACTGTGGCTTAGCAGCATGCTGGTGAGGTGCAACACCTCTGAGACTGCCCTTGGGAGATGGGAAATGCCCTGCCAAAGCAGTGGCCACTGCTGTGGGATCTGGGCTGGGACAGGCAGCTGAACTCACTCTGTGGACCAAGCACGTGGCTGCAGGGTCCTCTGTACCCACCCAAGAAGTCACAGCAGCCTGTCTACCTGGGAAGCTCAGGCACTGGTAGATTTGTCCCTACCTTGGTGATGCTGCTTCGGTGTGTCAGGGGTTGCTGGTGCCAGGAATCCCTGTGGCCTTGCTGTGGTGTGAAGATGGGGGTGGCAAATCATGGCTGCACATCTCAGGGCTTAGCTCAAGCCCACCAGTGACAGTGGTTTCCCGTGGAGGCAGTGATTTGCAGAACAGTGCTGTGCCTGGTGTAGCATGCTGTGCTGCTGGGAAAAGAGATGTACCACCTTCCCTGCTGCCTTGGTGTCAGTGGAGAGAGATGGACTGGCCCTGGGAGGAGCTGGCACACTTTTGCTTATATTCTTTAGGGTTTATTTTGTGGGTTTTGTTTTGTTGGAAAGTTGTCCTGACCCACTCTGCAGCCATGAAAGGGCATCAGCCACACTGGAAACACCTGTTTCCACCCCTGAGCACAGCTGCACTGGTGTAACTGGGTTGTGAGGCCATCCACCCACCCGAGACTGGGTGTGTTCCTTCATCTACAGACTGATCCTTGCAAGGGAGATGTGGGTCCCTAACAGCTCAAATCACTGCTGCACCTCCCCAGGGCTCGGCTGCCAGAGCAGAGGATCTTCTTGCTCCATTTTTTTGTGTGTGCTTTTGTTAAACAATGTGCAATGAGCTGAGTGAGGGCTCAGCAGTGTGCACAGAGGTGAGGGGAAGGCAGAGGGGGCAGGAGGACAGTAGCCCCCAGAAAACAGTGTCATTCCTCCAAACCATATGGATCACTTTGTAGTGACACTTATAGGCAAGTAGCATTTTCTTAAACAAATACGAATCTAATGGATTAGGTTTGATCTAATTATGCATTCTGCATTAAGCTGATGCTCCCACTGTCTGAGGCTGCTAGCATAATTAAACTTAATGTACTTTTAATGATGTCTTCTTAACTCATGCATTCATATATGATTAGAATCAAACAGGATGAGCTGTCATGGGTCCAGGAGAGCTCTTTCTGCAGCTCCTGATGGGACTCATGTTGAAATATTAATAATGCAGATTTCAAGGTTAACAACATCGGTTTTGAAGTGGGGAAAGCTTGTCACACAGTTTGAGCTAATCTGAGGCAACAAAACGGCTCCCCTTTCAAGTTCAGCCTCTTCCCATCTTGCACATGGGCTCCTGGGAGCAGGGAAATTGAAGTTTTAGTTGGTAAAGATGTCATTAGTAAGTGCACTGCACTCTGGGCAGCAGTTAGCAAAGAAGCTGGGATTGCCCTGTGGGCACCTTTCAGGGGGTTGCTGGGTGCTCTGTCCTGGCCTGCTGAGCCTTCCTCCTCTTCCCCTTGCCTGCTGCTTTTCTATCAATCAGGAGCAGTTTGTCCTGGGGTCTGGTAATCAGAAGGCAAACTCTTACTTTTCTCCCTGCTCCTATTTGTTCAAGTGAAATCAGGTTGTGTTCCCTCTCCCAGCATCTCAGCTTTGCCCATAAACTCCTGAGCACAAGGAATGTGCTCCCTTAAGCTGTGCACCACCCTGTGCTGTGGGGCCTGATGATGCTTTGGCACTGCTGCTCTGGCTCCAGCACCTTTCATGACGTGAGTAACAATACTGAAATGAAATGTGAGGGGAGGGAGGGGTTTCCCCTTCTTTTTCTGTTTTTATGGAATTTGTTTTTTTTTTTAACAGCCCATGGCCTGGCAGACGGGTTGTCTTCTGAGTTCCTGAGAGCAAGTTGTGAAATTGTCTGAAATCCTTCCAATGGGAAACCATTGATTTATTACACTGTAGTACTGATGCGAACAACACCATGTACCTTTCATCTAGAAAGTCAGGACTTATAGAACACGACATGCCATTAATTTTGATGCCAGCTTGAACAGAGGAGGAATTACTGCCAAAGGGATCTGGAGAGCATGTTAAACCAGCCCTGCAGAGTAATGAACATTCTTTGTGGCTGTTACATTATACTGTATTGATCCTTAGGAACGAGGAGGTACCTTGACAGCTAATTTGGGCCATCAAAGGCAGCTCTTAATATCTGTGTATGTGTGTGTGTGTACTATGGGATTAGTGCATGAGAAAGGGATGTGCAAACTTCAGCTAATTGCACTTCTCACTGTCCCTTCTGGGGATGAGGATTACTGTGTTTCTCAACTTTAGAGACCACTCTCCCCTTGCATACATTTGGCACGTGAGTCCATTTGGGTACCAGTTCAGTGCAGATGATGCCCAGCACCCTGCCTCTCTCCATCCCTGAGCCAGGTGTACCTCCTGGCAGCCAAACAGCGATGCTTCCTTGGGATCAGTGTGTGCCAGCAAAGGGAAGAGCAGTCTGTGTTCTGGGAACGGACAGATAACTTAGCACTTTGCAAAATTGTGTCTCCATGTAACACCCCATTTGCAGAAAGGCTCCTTGCTGCCTGAGTACAGCGTGAGGGGTTGTGAGGTCACTGCTGGACAGTGCAGAGCTGGATTCACATCCTGAAGGTAGGTGAACTCACTTGCTTTCTAAAGCTCTACAGGGATACAGGCTTATCTACAGTAAGACAACCACGATGTACATACCCAGAGCCTATTCCAGGTCTTGGAGAGGACTAGCTGGCAGTGCTGAGGGTGAGAATGATGTATGGATTGAGATGGGGATGGGCAGAGGGGAAGTGGGAGGTGATGCTGCATGTCAGAGCTGAGTGGAGAGCTCCACAGTGGGAATGGTCAGGATTTCAATGGATAGATCAATCTCAAGCTATTCCTCCATGACTAGGAGGACCTTTTCCAAGTCCTTGCATGCTAAGCTTATCCCCACGATACACTCAAACTGTCAAGACCCAGTGCCAGGAAAAGAAGAGCAGCTCTGTGTAAGAGGGAAGATGGGAGGGTTGTCATCCTCATCATGAAGCTGGAGCAATGTGGAACCCAAGCAGCTTTGTCTGGCATTGTCTGACATCTTTTTGAGTTCTGGTTTGTGTGTAAATTTTGCCCCCAAATCCCTGCCCTCCTGAAGGACAGTGAGCAGCTGTGTGTGCACAGTGACATCCTTGTGTTTCTGTTAATTCATTAGTTGACTGGGAGCAGATGCAAGCACAGGGGCTTCAGCCAGGTAGGGAACCTGTTTAAGAGAGGTCAGCATCTACAAAAGCCATCAGACACATGTTTGGAAGGTATTTAGGGTCAATCTGGTACCTTTTCTGGTGGGAATAGTCTCAACCCATCTCCTCCAGTTTCCAAGGTGGTGTTTCAGAGCAATCTCTACTAGCTAAGCCCCAGTTTGTGTTGCTATTTCTCATGCCATGGCAGTGAAGAGTACCAGAAGTGTCCTAAGGGTGCCACAGACCAATGTGATAGGTCACTTAAGCTCTGACATGTGCCTCCATGGTGGACCAATGTGTTAGTTAGAAATGTGCAGAAAAATATTCTCCTGGTGACTCAGCGGTGTGTGAGACTTGGGTCACCAACTGTCATTGTAAACATCATGAGCCCATGTTCATAGTGCAAACTTCCCCACAATTCAAAAAACCTTTGATGGAGAGATGTGGTTGAGTTGCTGGAGCTGAACAGGTTATTGGTACCCACTGGGTTACAGCAAACATTGATACATCCCTGCCCCATCCCTTCATAGACCTTAGATGAGCAAGTTCTCATTGTGTTGGAATGCAGATAGGCACAAGGACAAACAAGTCCAACCAACTCTTTTTGGAGCATCCCAACATTGTGTTCTTTTGCCAGGGTTATCACCCCACAGCAAATGGGTGGACTGGGTGATCCATCTGTTCCTCACCTGCTGCACTTCAAGGTTTGACATATTTTTGCTTCAACAACTGCTGAAGGTGGTTTTGGATTCTTGCTGGAGACTTTCTTACAAGGAATAGATGCTTGTGCCACTAGGAGGGAATTTTGTCCTGTTTATGCCAAGATATAAAGGAACATTTTTTGTACATTTCTGCAACTTCACTGGGAACTAAGAGTGAACCATTGAGCAAGGACAGCATTTTGAGATGGGATCCACCACAGCCTGCCCATGACAAACCTTTTCTTCAGAGCCTATTGATTAGCATCTGCTTGTGCTTTGAAGCCTGAGGGTTCACAGCCCCTTCCAAAAGGTATTAATTATACCCCTTGCTGATTAGCTTTAAAATTCACCAGCAGGTTACAAAAAAACCCCACCCAAATAACAAACAAAAAACCAAACCCTTGTGAATGCTGAGACCTTGAACCTATAACCATGGTCCTGTGGGGTGAACTGGGATGTCTGCTCCAGGTCACTTTTCTGTCTCAGCTTCCCCAGCTGATAAAGGGGAATGACGATATGGGAAAGGGAAGTTCTTCCAGAGCTCCCTCACCAAGTGCAAGAGCATGACTGTTGTGATTACAGTTTAACCTCAGCAGCTCTCAGCATCTGCATACATGTCCAAGGCCCTTTAAATCCTACTCCTTCCCCTCTCAATAGACTTTTTGGATGAGGAATTTATCAGGTTAATTGTGTGAAAACTGAGTGAGAATCATCTTAAATGTCCAAGCCTCTGAAACATCATGGGAGCTGCTAGGAAAGCTGATCCTGGAGGGCATTTTTGGACCAGTGCTGGTTCTGAATGATCTCTGGGCTGACCATGTCTTCTCTCTCTGTAAAAACAAGCTAAACTCCCCTAACAGCCCTCCTCAAAAAGTAACCCCACATAACTCCAAAAGAAGCAAAATCATTAACTCTGAACTCAATGAATGTTTAGTTTCCTGACTCTTGGGTAAATATTAGATAGATTCCCAATTTCAACCTGAAGCAGTTTATTTGGCTGCTGTTCACAAGTCAGACACAGCAATAATCAAGGAAATCTCGTTTGATTCAGGTTGGGTAATATTGCCTGAGGGGTAACATCGTTTTCATTTCCACACATCCAGCACTGGCACAAAACGGCATGGACAGGCATGAAAATGGATCATGGATCCTTGGTGCTAAAATTCCAGCTGATCTTTTCATTTTTTGTGTAAATAATAATTACCAATAAAAATGTTGCTTGAAAAAAAGAAAAAAGAGAATATGAAAAGAAAAACACCGTTGCATTTGATAAAGCAAAACTCTTTCCAGTACTTCCAAAATAAAAATAAAAATAAGAAAAAAACACAAAATAGAGTTAAAACAAATATAGCTGTTAAATAAAAGATCCAGGTACCAAAGAGCAAAATTTAATGAAAGCCAAAACTGTTAAATATGGATTCCTGTTGAGAAAAAATGTCAATGTCTTTAAGAGTTTTACCATTACTCTATTTTTAAGAAAAGTGTAGTAAAAATACATATTACAAGTTAACATTTTCCACGCTTTTGTCCTATTCTTTTTTTTTTTTTAACCCCTCCACTGATCAAAAGCCTTTGAAAACTGCATCTCACATCTTCACCTCACAGACGACAAGTCCTAGCACAAACACGCTGCTTCTCAGGAGACCGTCAAACTGCCCAGTTGGGCTCCCCGCGGTCTGCTGCCACATGGGTCTGTCTTTGGAGGAGGTGATGGGTGATTTGGAGGGTGCTGATGGGTCTTGGTGTCCTGATCCTACTGCAGCAGCTCTGGGAGGTGTGGTGCTGTGGTAAGGTCGGGGATGTGGCAAGAGCTGGGTTAGGAGATGCATCTGAGGGCTGTGGGCATGGAAACGGGCTTAGCTTGTGGGATGTCTCCACTGTGCTGGCACTTACACGGAACTGAAGTTAAAGTTAAGAAATGAAGAATAGATTAAAAGTAATTATATGCAAGAGAAAGTGACCTGAAGCAGTGTTTGGAGTGATAACAGTTCAGGTTTGGTGATGACAGGTGATGATCATGAGGGTTTCCAGTGGTGGAGAGAGGAAAATATATTGGCACAAGACATGCTGTGCCTGAGCTTAGGACCTTGACTCTGATTTGCTGGTCTCCAAAGTGTTGCATCACAAGTAGGTAAATGGAACAAATACTTCAGATCAGACTGGTGTTGAAGGTGGTAAATATATTGCTCTGCACACTCATACACTAATGGAAACTGGTGTTCCAGCAGCTTCCAGCCTATGGACAGCTGCATAGACAGATCCTCCTCATAGACCTGTGCCAGTCATTTGTCTGAATCACTTTCTCTTCAATTGCTTCATGTCTTTTCCTGCTCCTCTCTTGCTCATTTGTAGGAAAAAAAAATAAAAAGGAGAAAAAGCTCAGAATGCTCCAGTAGCAGTCTCTGGACAGGTATTTGCTGGGTCCTGTGAGAAGCTTTGAACTTTATTTGCCATCAGTGATGAACCTGTGAGATAGGACAAGGTTAAGTGGGTGCACTGTGGTCCCTGCCCCACAGATCTTCTCTCTCTACAGATGTTCCCTTGGGAATCCTTCACTTCTGGGGAGGCGTCTCAGGCCCATCCGGGTGGGAAGTGTTTGTCTGTCCATGTCAGTGATTCACAGAAGGAACGTTTTGTGCAGTTCTGGAAAATCATCCTTGTCCCTTCGATCTCCATGCCAACAGTTGGACTCTCAGCTGCATGACTGTCAGTGTGGGTTTCTGAAATACTAAGCCTGGGATCAGCGACCTGCTCTCCTGGCTTGTGGATGCTTCCCCCTCCCTAAGGATACATGAGTGGGAATCTGCTACTTTTGGCTTGGCACCCAGAGAGGCCACAGCTTGATGGGAAGGCTGAGTTTGACCAGCCCTAATGCTGTTGAGTGTCATGGATGCTTGAATGAAGCTCTTGTAGGGTCTCCTCCTTGGTTTGCTTCAGCAGTTCCTTCCAGGAAGCCATTCCAGCCAACTATCTACAAAATGTCTCTCTTAACTAGAAAAAACAGCCATAAAGGGGTTTCAGAGCAAAAAGGCAGGGATATTCCCATTGCAGCCCCATGACTTCTAGCATGTTTTACTGGTTAGTAGGCAGCCATCTGGAACTGGGTATCTTGAGATGGTCAGTTCCCAGCTCAAGGTGGTTCCCTTAAGTGACCACCGAGAAGGGAGCACGCACAGAAGCTAAGCAATGAAGAAATGGTTCACAATTGCTTATTAGCCCCCAGTAACGTAGGCAGGAGAATCACATGTGAAGGTAATGTGGCATTTACTTCCTCTCTGCCATAAACAGCAGCCAACCATGATCTTAGACCAGCCATCTGCTCTAGTCCACCACGCATGACGCTCTCCACTCCAGGCACACGATTCTTCTCTTGAACTGCCACTCATCATTTCAGGAAGAATTATAATTTTGTCCTCTGGTTACCTGGAGTTTCCAAACTCATGACTTTGCCCTTGAAAAACAGCCCCATGTTTTTGTTCAGGTTCTTTCTTGCATGAAGTCCTTCCTGGTGCAGGGAGAGCCATTGGCAGCTCTGTCTGCCTCGTTGCAGTAACTCCACAGCCCGAATTCACAACAGAACAACGGAAGGCAGAATCACGATGGACACAAGGGGTCAATGCTGACACCCTGCAGGGAGTTCAACTTGCCATTTATTGGAATTTTTTTCTCTTTATCTTTTTTTCTTTTTTTTCTGTTAGTAGCTCAGACATTATGGTTTGCATCCCAAACTAAACCAGATTGAAGGACTGAGCAGGAAAGGGGGAAAGGGCTGATGTTACCCTGACACCACAGGAATTAGTAAGAAAAAATATATATATTGCACACACTAAGACTTATTAACAACCAAGTTAAAACAAAATGGCATAGTCCTCATTAGTGTTCCAGTGGTTCTTTGATCAGGGACGGTCCACGAGTCTGTTAAATCCCATTACACTCTCCTTATTGCAGTACAGACCTGTTTCTGTTCTTCTGCCGGTGGATCTGCTTGCAACAACAACAAAAAAAAAAAAGGGAAATAGATTTGATTTCCTTGAGAAGATCCATCCAATTGTCCCTTCTGTCATCGTCATTTGTCTTGTTGGTGTTGGGTTTGGTTTTGGCTCTGGAGGGGGTGGAGCTGGGCTGCCCCTGCTCGCACCCAGGCAATGGGTCAAAAGGCCAATTATAATCCCGTAGCTCCCAGGGACATGCCGGTGCTGTGGCTCATGCACGGGATCGTCTGCATGGATTTGTGGAAATCGTGGCTGACCACACGTCCGTTTTCTCCACTGCCTCCTGCTGCAGCCGGCCTGGGAAGGGTTGATGTCCGTATGGCTTCGTTGATTGATTGCTGTGGGATTAAACAAAAACCCTTTTAGGAAGGACGGGGGGGGTCTCCCCCTGTCCTTAGAAATGTTGGAGAAATTGCAAGATAAACCAGTGTTGTCTTTCTGCCACTGTTCTCTCCCTCCTTGTCTCCATTCAGTCGCTTTCTACATGTCCCCACTGCATCTGCTCTGTTAATTCGCACCTCTTCTGCATTCCACATGAAATGTTTCAGCAGTATTTTGGGGTATAAAGCATACATGCCATATGCAAAAAACCCCCTATTCAAACTCTACAAAATAAGAACAGTCATCCTGGATCTGAGCAGAGGTATTATGCACACTTCCCCCATAGATATGCTATTACTACTCCAGCACTGTTATGTTTGGTGGACTCTGACTCACTGTGAGCATATGTTTAACTTTCCTCATGTGAGAAGTTGAGCATGTGCCTATGTTTTTGTCTACAGTGATGACTGAGGTAACCAGGAAATGCAAACCTAATTCAGGAGCCCAAATCTCATCTTTCTGTTCCAGATACTAAAACATTTGCTTTCAGAGATCTAAGGAAACCACCTTGTTTTATAACAATTAAACTAAAAGATGGAGTCAAATTTGTTTCTTGGTGTTTAAGCTATTTCTAAGGGAATCATCATCCTTTCTGGACTGGGATATCGAGTTGAAGAACTATCCAGAACAGATAAAACTGAAGCAGCTACTTAGAAACAGTCGACTTAGTGCCTTGCCAGGCATGAATCAACCTCCTGTGCTAGTGGGATCTATGGTTTGCCCAGGGGGCTACAGGGCTTGCTGAGCAGAGGTTGGGTTTAGAGGAGGATCTGGCCCATCTTTCTGGGCTGGGCTCTGATGAAGAGCCTTGTGGGGTGATCACTGATGGTGGAAGCCAGACAAAAGGTCAAGGTTAGAGCACAATAACACTAGGAATAATGATTCCTTACCACAGTGGTTGGTTTTAACACGGAAAGAGTAAAGTCATAGAAACATTAAGGTTTGAAAAGTCCTCCAATATCATCTAGTCCAACCAACCAGAGTACTGCAAGCTAACACTGATGAAATGGAGTGGGTCATTTCTAGCCACACAGGGAATCCAATATTGGGGCAGAATCTCCTTAAGACTAAAACTATGGAGCTACTGCATTCTGACAGTCTTCCACAGTGTGTTTGTGATGTACCTGGCTTTACAGTGCAGACAGCAATTCTAAGTTAATTTTGTATATCCAGAGACATTAATTGCTCACATTATCTTACCCCTGTGCTCAATGTACCTCTGATTGCCTGTAGAATTCTCTGAACCTCAGTGGGAAAAGAGCTATTGCACATTTTTGGTGAATTAGGAGTGTTATTATTGCTGACAAAACGTTAAGCATGTTGTGAAATGGTGACATAAAAGCCAAAGAAACAGTTTCTTATTTTCCTTTCCATTCTGGTTAAGTTTCAGTGCTCCGGGAAATGAAAATCTCTATAAATTTTATGGAACTCACTGCTTTCTTCATATACTCATATGACCTTCCATGCTCACAGGAGGGCAGGATGAGGAAGGGGAGGGATGTGTTACTCTTACAGCACAGATCCCACTGCACCCTTGTACACAAAGGCATCTCTATAAGGGATCACCTCTGCTACTCATCTGAGTCAAGAAGCAATGTTCCGCAGATGCTGCATTAAATGTGTATCCCTAAGGCTCTCAAATCTAATCCACTCTTGACATGATGCTGAAATGTAGGCATATCAGAATTTAGGGCTGTAAAAAAGGTCTCCTGAGTCATAGGAAGTACACTTCTGCAAGACCATGATGGGATGGAAGAAAAAAACCCAATACAGGAGAGATTAGAGGTCAATTTCTTACTAAGAGAACCCATAATTCTTAATTCAGAGACTCATATCATCCCTTCCAGGGCAACAACTCTGTGAGCATGTTTCACTGTTGCCAACCTGCAAATGTTGCCAGCAAAGGGAATGACAGGTTCTGATTCATTACCACACTACCCCAGTTTGCTCTCCCTGTTAACTACTTGGGTTTGGTGGTTTGTTTTTTATTGCAGCAACGTTTGCATCACACCAGCCCCATCACACTTCATCCACGCTGCACAGGAGTTGCCATAGTCTGCTTGATTCCCTTTTGAGGAATGGCAATGTGCTCCTGTTACTGTGTGTGCTAGGATTTCATTTTGTATCTGGATTTTGAACTAGTGTTATGCCACACGTCTGATCTTGTATCAGCTCCCTGCTATGGCCCACTTGACCCTTTTCAACCTCCTCTGATGCTCCTATTCCTTTCTAGCAAGTCAAGTGACATGGTCACTTCATTATCCCTATGTCTTGGCTTTCCACCCATGGTCTGGGCTGCATCCATCCCGCATCCGTCTCTGAAGGCAGCTTTGGAGCCAGGGTAGGATCAGAGAGAAGGTGTGAAAGGCCAAGGAATGGGTTGCCACCTTCATCCGCTTTGATTCACTTCTGGACTTGTAACAAAACTCGATTAAGGCAACCAGCATGGCTAGTCCGAGCCCACCGATGAGGATATAGAAAACCCCTGCCACATTGCTGAGACTCAGCGCGCTCGTCTTGTCCTACAAGAGAAAGAAGGGAGGGAGGGGAGGGCATGTGGGAAGGAGAACAACAAAATTAATATGAGATTGCTCCAGGGAGGGATGCTGCATAATATAGCAATGTTGCCATTACATCATCTCCCTCTTTACATGAACAGGTGACATTTCTAAAAGCATTTTCAATATTTAATTCAGTGTCTAGTAAATCTAACATTTCCCTCACGCAAACAAATAAACATTTCTTCAGCAATGTGACTCTTTGCAAAGGTTTGGGATCTCCGTTTTTCAATCAGCTAACTTAAATGCTTATTTTTCCCAAAATGCCTACTTTAAATTATTGATTAAAGGAGGGAAAAAAAAAAAAGGGTTCTCTGCATCTGTGACATTTGCTTGTCCCTGATGTCTTGCCTGAAATAACCCGTTCTCTTGGAAATGCTTATTCCTTCATTCCTAGATTGTTTCCCCCGCAAATTCTGTTGCTGAGCAACACATCGAAATGGCTGAGTTTTTTCTTTTTTTTCTTTATTTTTTCTTCAGTACTGAGGTTGAGGTGACACCTGAGCTGTCCTCAGAAACTCATTTGATTTCTGTGTAATAAGGCAGTTATTTCACATGCAATCAAGACCCACTGATGCATGTCTAAGCTAATTATTTGGTTGGCAATAAATAGGGCTATTAATGGATTGCAACTCACAGTCAGCAGCTACATTCTGATTTTACAATTGCCTAATGAATCGTCAGGGCTCTCTGGGGAAGAGGTGATTCTCAGAAAGACTCATATCACTGTTAGGGAAACCGAGTCCCCACATGTAGCACTGATGGCCCTCAGTGCTGCTCTCAAAACCTTCTCTTCTGTGCTGACCAGGTGGAGTTGGGGGGTTGGGATAATCTGAGCAGCAGCACGACCCAAAATCTTGGCTCAGCTCCGTGTACCAGGCTCCTGTTTCTAGGACATGCCTTCCCTATGGTACAATCAGACAGAGGTCCCCTGCTCCGTGTTCTGCAATATCCACTCGATACCTATTTGCTAGCACAGATCCCCCAGGGCAAGCACTGCAGGTCAGTGAAAATCTGTTGGTGCAAACAGGGTCCGACCAGCATTGACAGCTCTGTTCCCTGGACGTGGGAGGAGAATTGCATATGGATCATTTAGATGCAGCCACACACTTAAAGAATAATGTTTATGGCTGTAGAAGTGCCTGCAGTTGGGAATGAAGAGTCTGCATGGTTCTTGTTTCCCTGTTACTCCATGGGCACATGGACTGGTGGGTGGCACAGCTTGTTCCTTGCCCTTGGAGGACAGTTGGTTCACTTGCTTTGCTTGGCAGGTTATACAATAAGCAATCCACACTTTTCAGGCAGGGCAAGGATTCAGGAAGCAGAAAACTATATTGGAGTGATGTCAAAAGGGTCCAGAACCAAACACCAACATGAGGAAAGAAGGTTTTGATTGAAGAGCAGTCTGCCTGGCACCAGCACTGTCTTTCAGGCAAGCATGCTTTGCCAAAATATTCTGTCTTTTGCAGGTTTAGGGTTTGATGGCAAAAAAAAGGTAACCCACGAAGCATGAAAACATTACATTTTTTCACAATTAGGAAACATCTCCTATTACAGAAGAGAACTTCTCTTGTTATTTTTTTTTAATAGGAAGAAAACAGAGTTCAGACAGGGATACTAAAAAAAGTTTTTTTTTTTCTCCTGCTCCTTCATCTGGCCCCTCTGCCCATGTGAGCTGCAAAGCTTCTGCCCAGCTTTCCATTCTGAACCCTCTGCAAAAAGTTGCTGAGGTTTGGTGAGGGGTAACCCCTGCAGAGTTTTAGTCACTGGAAAAATTCTCCACAAGTGATCTCATTTTCCATGCTTCACTGCTTGACATCACTGTCAAGAGATTCACCACTGTCACCATGTGCATTATACCCCTGCAGACATGATGGTCACTGCTGGTGGGCAGGTTTGGTTTCTCCCTTGTATAACCATCAGGCACTTGTCAGTTTGTCATCTTGCTGATGCTTCCTGAGTGCTCACTGCAATGAGAGACGTTGCAAATATCCTCTTAATTTCTGCAGTTTCCATATTTGAAGGATTATTTATCTGGTCTTTTATAATCTGCCTTTGTGCATATTTTTCTCGCAGGCTTGACTGTACCTTTGTTCAGTCATCTCTTCTCTGCAGATTACTGGGTATACTTTTAAGCACCCAGTATAAAATGTAGGGAGTCTTAAAGTGGAGTTTTAGAAAAGAGGAGCAATTACTTCCAGAAAACTGGGTTACAACACATCAAGTACTTAGCCTGTTCAAATTTTGTCTGAAGGTACTGTACCATCTTAGGGGAGGGATGAAGACACTAGAGGTGGGCTGCCAGTCTTGACATCTGAATCTCTTAGCCTGTAATCTTAATGAAAAGTGGCTGATTATACATGCCCTGTGTTCACAGGGAAGGATGAGGGCAGGGAAGGAGGTGGAGCAGCCTAATTGTGTCTTACTAATAATAATTTTCAGTCCATATTTTCAGCTTGATTTGATAGATGAGTGAAGATCTCCAAGATATCAGGGACCTCCAAGCTTCATGAAAAAGAGAGACACTGTAGAGAAGAGAAAGCTCATTAATGCTGCCTCTCACATAAGTGTATCGGCACAATCCATACCAGGCATCAAGCGACTCCACATGGGTCTTTGACTTGCAGGCACAGACCATTTGGAAACCCAGCTTCCTTGGCTCTGCTGAGCATGGGAATACATGTTTCAAGTTTTATTGGACACAATAGTCTTGTATTTCCACTCCCAGTTTGGAGGTTATGGTCCAACCTTCCTCGCTAGCTGCAATGGCAGAATCAGCTGGCAGCCAGGAAAGGATGTTCGTTCTTAGTTTCCACTTTCCTCCTGATGCCAGCAGCATCTTGACCAGTAAGAAAGAGAAGATGACCCAAAGTAGTTCCCGCACCAGTATTTCATTCAATAAAATTCAGAGCTGCTGCATTTTTCTTACATTTACTTTGCAGTAGTGGTGGTGTTGTTGTTATGACTGTTATTATTACTACCACTAATATCACTGGGACAATGTGGGTGAACTGAAAGTTGTCTTGTCCAGAAGGCAAAGGAAAGCATAGTGAGGCACCATGGTGGGCAAACCTGCAGGGAGGAAGAGAGCAGCCTGACTTTCACCTCTGCCACCATGAGGTTTTATCCCAATGAACCAAGTTTCAGCAGGGCACTGGGGATTGTGGGACGGCAGGGACACGGCTGGTGTGACAGACTGTTCTGGTGAGCCAGACTGAGACATGAACGTCTCCTGAGGTGTTGCTTGACTTCTTGCTCATTCTCTCCTTTTTCCTTTGTTTCTATCCCTCTCTCAGCTGAACATGAAGAGACCTTCTCCAGGTGAGAGCTCCCTTCTCACTGCTCCCGCTGGCTGCTGGACCAGACCACATGAAGGGTAGGAAGCTCTGCACCAAGGCTTTCCTTGCTGTCTCTGTGTATGCTTCTGCCCTAAAAATGCTCATAATAATAAAAAGTCCCAAATTATGCTAACTGCTTGAGAGGACCATCCTCTCTACTTGGGCTCTGTGACACCAGATGCTCTCCCATGGAGCTGCCCATCACTGAACCAGCTTGTTAGTGGGAGTGTAAATGTCAGTGCTCGTCTCCCGCAGCGGCAGAGCGCTGACGTGGGGGGAAGATTGGCAGGTGAAAAGAGAAAGAAAAACCCATCTTTCTGAAAGAGGGGCCTTGTTGCTGCAGCAACCAGGCACCTTCCCGTCTGTTCCTCTCAAACATGGCACCGTGTCCACCATCCTCTTGTCATTATTTATCCTCCTTGGCTGAAAGGCATTAAGGCCAAATTTGTCCAGTTTTTCTCAGCAGGGCTGGTCCGTTCTTTTATCCTGTGTGACCAGAGCCTGTGTGTGGCACAGGGTGATGGCACCTCGAGCTGCTGTGGTCTCCATAGAAGATCAACTGTCCTTGGAGCAGGTGGTGGCTCCAGATGTCGATTTTTTTACACCATATTCTGGGCTGCTTTTATTCAGGCAAGACCCAAAGGCCAGCAATGAAGTATCTAGCACTGACCATCTACTGAGTGCTGCCGTGGGTATGGGTATGTGTACATGGGTACAATTCATGTAACTAGAGGAGTGGGAGATCCCTGTGGCCTTGATGAAGGCCCTTTAGATGCATGAAAGTATCTGGTTACCCCTGCAAACAGGTTGCACCTTGCCATCCTGGTCTGGAAAGAAGCTTCCTTTCTCCTGTTGCCTTGCAAAAGCCCCAGGGAAGAGAAGAACCACATCCTTCTGCCCTGACATTTAGCATCCACCTTGTCATTA